>JANXIP010000065.1:7500-107237 GCA_026167965.1 Cyanocitta stelleri
AGCCCCTGCACCCCTAGCCCCTGGACCCCTGACCCCTGAGCCCTGGACCCCTAATCCCTGGCCCTCGACCCCTGACTCTGGACCCCTAATCCTGGCCCTGGGCCCCTGGCCCCTGGGCCCCTGGCCTCCTGCCCCTGGGCCCATAGCCCTGGACCCTGGACCCCTGGTCCTGCACCCCTAGCCCCTGGCCCTGGGCCCCTGGACCCTAGCCCTGGGCCCTGGACCCCTACCCCGGGGCCCCTGGACCCCTGCCCCTGCACCCCTAGCCCCTGGACCCCTGACCCCTAGCCCTGGACCCCTAATCCCTGGCCCTGGACCCCTGACTCTGGACCCCTAATCCTGGCCCTGGGCCCCTGGCCTCTGGGCCCCTGGCCTCCTGCCCCTGGGCCCATAGCCCTGGACCCTGGACCCCTGGTCCTGCACCCCTAGCCCCTGGCCCTGGGCCCCTGGACCCCTAGCCCTGGGCCCTGGACCCCTACCCCGGGGCCCCTGGACCCCTGCCCCTGCACCCCTAGCCCCTGGACCCCTGATCCCTGGCCCTCGACCCCTGACTCTGGACCCCTAATCCCTGGCCCTGGACCCCTGCCCCTGCACCCCGAGCCCCTGGCCCTGGGCCCATAGCCCGGGACCCTGGACCCCTGGTCCTGCACCCCTAGCCCCTAACCCTGGACCCCTGACTCCTAGCCCTGGCTCCTGGACCCCTGCCCCTGCACCCCTAGCCCCTGCACCCCTAGCCCCTGGCCCTCTGACTTCTAGCCCTGGACCCCTGGCCCTGCACCCCTAGCCCCTGGCCCTCGACCCCCTGACTCTGGACCCCTAATCCCTGGCCCTGGACTCCTGCCCCTGCACCTCTAGCCCCTGGCCCTGGGCCCATGGCCCTGGGCCCATAGCCCTGGACCCTGGACCCCTGGTCCTGCACCCCTAGCCGCTAACCCTGGACCCCTGACTCCTAGCCCTGGGCCCTGGACCCCTACCCCGGGGCCCCTGGACCCCTGCCCCTGCACCCCTAGCCCCTGGACCCCTGACCGCTAGCCCTGGACCCCTAATCCCTGGCCCTGGACCCCTGCCCCTGCACCCCGAGCCCCTGGCCCTGGGCCCATAGCCCTGGACCCTGGACCCCTGGTCCTGCACCCCTAGCCGCTAACCCTGGACCCCTGACTCCTAGCCCTGGGCCCTGGACCCCTACCCCGGGGCCCCTGGACCCCTGCCCCTGCACCCCTAGCCCCTGGACCCCTGACCCCTAGCCCTGGACCCCTAATCCCTGGCCCTCGACCCCTGACTCTGGACCCCTAATCCTGGCCCTGGGCCCCTGGCCCCTGGGCCCCTGGCCTCCTGCCCCTGGGCCCATAGCCCTGGACCCTGGACCCCTGGTCCTGCACCCCTAGCCCCTGGCCCTGGGCCCCTGGACCCTAGCCCTGGGCCCTGGACCCCTACCCCGGGGCCCCTGGACCCCTGCCCCTGCACCCCTAGCCCCTGGACCCCTGACCCCTAGCCCTGGACCCCTAATCCCTGGCCCTGGACCCCCTGACTCTGGACCCCCTAATCCTGGCCCTGGGCCCCTGGCCCCTGGGCCCCTGGCCTCCTGCCCCTGGGCCCACAGCCCTGGACCCTGGACCCCTGGTCCTGCACCCCTAGCCCCTGGCCCTGGGCCCCTGGACCCTAGCCCTGGGCCCTGGACCCCTACCCCGGGGCCCCTGGACCCCTGCCCCTGCACCCCTAGTCCCTGGACCCCTGATCCCTGGCCCTCGACCCCTGACTCTGGACCCCTAATCCCTGGCCCTGGACCCCTGCCCCTGCACCCCGAGCCCCTGGCCCTGGGCCCATAGCCCTGGACCCTGGACCCCTGGTCCTGCACCCCTAGCCGCTAACCCTGGACCCCTGACTCCTAGCCCTGGGCCCTGGACCCCTACTCCGGGGCCCCTGGACCCCTGCCCCTGCACCCCTAGCCCCTGGACCCCTGACCCCTAGCCCTGGAACCCTAATCCCTGGCCCTGGACCCCTGCCCCTGCACCCCGAGCCCCTGGCCCTGGGCCCATAGCCCTGGACCCTGGACCCCTGGTCCTGCACCCCTAGCCGCTAACCCTGGACCCCTGACTCCTAGCCCTGGGCCCTGGACCCCTACCCCGGGGCCCCTGGACCCCTGCCCCTGCACCCCTAGCCCCTGGACCCCTGACCCCTAGCCCTGGACCCCTAATCCCTGGCCCTCGACCCCTGACTCTGGACCCCTAATCCTGGCCCTGGGCCCCTGGCCCCTGGGCCCCTGGCCTCCTGCCCCTGGGCCCATAGCCCTGGACCCTGGACCCCTGGTCCTGCACCCCTAGCCCCTGGCCCTGGGCCCCTAACCCTGGGCCCTGGACCCCTACCCCTGGGCCCCTGGACCCCTGCCCCTGCACCCCTAGCCCCTGGCCCTCTGACTCCTAGCCCTGGACCCCTGGACCCCTGGCCCTGCACCCCTAGCCCCTGGCCCTGGACCCCTGGCCCTGCACCCCTAGCCCCTGGCCCTGGGCCCATAGCCCTGGACCCCTGCCCCTAACTCTGGACCCCTGACCCCCTAGCCCTGGACCCCTAATCCCTGGCCCTGGACCCCTGACTCTGGACCCCTAATCCTGGCCCTGGGCCCCTGGCCCCTGGGCCCCTGGCCTCCTGCCCCTGGGCCCATAGCCCTGGACCCTGGACCCCTGGTCCTGCACCCCTAGCCCCTGGCCCTGGGCCCCTGGACCCTAGCCCTGGGCCCTGGACCCCTACCCCGGGGCCCCTGGACCCCTGCCCCTGCACCCCTAGCCCCTGGACCCCTGACCCCTAGCCCTGGACCCCTAACCCCTGGCCCTGGACCCCTGACTCTGGACCCCTAATCCTGGCCCTGGGCCCCTGGCCCCTGGGCCCCTGGCCTCCTGCCCCTGGGCCCATAGCCCTGGACCCTGGACCCCTGGTCCTGCACCCCTAGCCCCTGGCCCTGGGCCCCTGGACCCTAGCCCTGGGCCCTGGACCCCTACCCTGGGCCCCTGGACCCCTGCCCCTGCACCCCTAGTCCCTGCACCCCTGATCCCTGGCCCTCGACCCCTGACTCTGGACCCCTAATCCCTGGCCCTGGACCCCTGCCCCTGCACCCCGAGCCCCTGGCCCTGGGCCCATAGCCCTGGACCCTGGACCCCTGGTCCTGCACCCCTAGCCCCTAACCCTGGACCCCTGACTCCTAGCCCTGGCCCCTGGACCCCTGCCCCTGCACCCCTAGCCCCTGCACCCCTAGCCCCTGGCCCTCTGACTTCTAGCCCTGGACCCCTGGCCCTGCACCCCTAGCCCCTAGCCCTTGACCCCTGACTCTGGACCCCTAATCCCTGGCCCCTGGACTCCTGCCCCTGCACCCCTAGCCCCTGGCCCTGGGCCCATAGCCCTGGACCCTGGACCCCTGGTCCTGCACCCCTAGCCGCTAACCCTGGACCCCTGACTCCTAGCCCTGGGCCCTGGACCCCTACCCCGGGGCCCCTGGACCCCTGCCCCTGCACCCCTAGCCCCTGGACCCCTGATCCCTAGCCCTGGACCCCTAATCCCTGGCCCTGGACCCCTGCCCCTGCACCCCGAGCCCCTGGCCCTGGGCCCATAGCCCTGGACCCTGGACCCCTGGTCCTGCACCCTAGCCGCTAACCCTGGACCCCTGACTCCTAGCCCTGGGCCCTGGACCCCTACCCCGGGGCCCCTGGACCCCTGCCCCTGCACCCCTAGCCCCTGGACCCCTGACCCCTAGCCCTGGACCCCTAATCCCTGGCCCTGGACCCCTAATCCTGGCCCTGGGCCCCTGGCCCCTGGGCCCCTGGCCGCCTGCCCCTGGGCCCATAGCCCTGGACCCTGGACCCCTGGTCCTGCACCCCTAGCCCCTGGCCCTGGGCCCCTGGACTCTAGGCCTGGGCCCTGGACCCCTACCCCGGGGCCCCTGGACCCCTGCCCCTGCACCCCTAGCCCCTGGACCCCTGACCCCTAGCCCTGGACCCCTAATCCCTGGCCCTGGACCCCTGACTCTGGACCCCTAATCCTGGCCCTGGGCCCCTGGCCCCTGGGCCCCTGGCCTCCTGCCCCTGGGCCCATAGCCCTGGACCCTGGACCCCTGGTCCTGCACCCCTAGCCCCTGGCCCTGGCCCCTGGACCCTAGCCCTGGGCCCTGGACCCCTACCCCGGGGCCCCTGGACCCCTGCCCCTGCACCCCTAGCCCCTGGACCCCTGACCCCTAGCCCTGGACCCCTAATCCCTGGCCCTGGACCCCTGCCCCTGCACCCCGAGCCCCGGGCCCTGGGCCCATAGCCCTGGACCCTGGACCCCTGGTCCTGCACCCCTAGCCCTTAACCCTGGACCCCTGACTCCTAGCCCTGGGCCCTGGACCCCTACCCCGGGGCCCCTGGACCCCTGCCCCTGCACCCCTAGCCCCTGGACCCCGACCCCTAGCCCTGGACCCCTAATCCCTGGCCCTGGACCCCTGACTCTGGACCCCTAATCCTGGCCCTGGGCCCCTGGCCCCTGGGCCCCTGCCGCCTGCCCCTGGGCCCATAGCCCTGGACCCTGGACCCCTGGTCCTGCACCCCTAGCCCCTGGCCCTGGGCCCCTGGACCCTAGCCCTGGGCCCTGGACCCCTACCCTGGGGCCCCTGGACCCCTGCCCCTGCACCCCTAGCCCCTGGACCCCTGACCCCTAGCCCTGGACCCCTAATCCCTGGCCCTGGACCCCTGACTCTGGACCCCTAATCCTGGCCCTGGGCCCCTGGCCCCTGGGCCCCTGGCCTCCTGCCCCTGGGCCCATAGCCCTGGACCCTGGACCCCTGGTCCTGCACCCCTAGCCCCTGGCCCTGGGCCCCTGGACCCTAGCCCTGGGCCCTGGACCCCTACCCCTGGGCCCCTGGACCCCTGCCCCTGCACCCCTAGTCCCTGGACCCCTGATCCCTGGCCCTCGACCCCTGACTCTGGACCCCTAATCCCTGGCCCTGGACCCCTGCCCCTGCACCCCGAGCCCCTGGCCCTGGGCCCATAGCCCTGGACCCTGGACCCCTGGTCCTGCACCCCTAGCCCCTAACCTGGACCCCTGACTCCTAGCCCTGGCCCCTGGACCCCTGCCCCTGCACCCCTAGCCCCTGCACCCCTAGCCCCTGGCCCTCTGACTTCTAGCCCTGGACCCCTGGCCCTGCACCCCTAGCCCCTGGCCCTCGACCCCTGACTCTGGACCCCTAATCCCTGGCCCTGGACTCCTGCCCCTGCACCCCTAGCCCATGGCCCTGGGCCCATAGCCCTGGACCCTGGACCCCTGGTCCTGCACCCCTAGCCGCTAACCCTGGACCCCTGACTCCTAGCCCTGGGCCCTGGACCCCTACCCCGGGGCCCCTGGACCCCTGCCCCTGCACCCCTAGCCCCTGGACCCCTGACCCCTAGCCCTGGACCCCTAATCCCTGGCCCTGGACCCCTGCCCCTGCACCCCGAGCCCCCTGGCCCTGGGCCCATAGCCCTGGACCCTGGACCCCTGGTCCTGCACCCCTAGCCGCTAACCCTGGACCCCTGACTCCTAGCCCTGGGCCCTGGACCCCTACCCCGGGGCCCCTGGACCCCTGCCCCTGCACCCCTAGCCCCTGGACCCCTGACCCCTAGCCCTGGACCCCTAATCCCTGGCCCTGGACCCCTGACTCTGGACCCCTAATCCTGGCCCTGGGCCCCTGGCCCCTGGGCCCCTGGCCTCCTGCCCCTGGGCCCATAGCCCTGGACCCTGGACCCCTGGTCCTGCACCCCTAGCCCCTGGCCCTGGGCCCCTGGACCCTAGGCCTGGGCCCTGGACCCCTACCCCGGGGCCCCTGGACCCCTGCCCCTGCACCCCTAGCCCCTGGACCCCTGACCCCTAGCCCTGGACCCCTAATCCCTGGCCCTGGACCCCTGACTCTGGACCCCTAATCCTGGCCCTGGGCCCCTGGCCCCTGGGCCCCTGGCCGCCTGCCCCTGGGCCCATAGCCCTGGACCCTGGACCCCTGGTCCTGCACCCCTAGCCCCTGGCCCTGGGCCCCTGGACCCTAGCCCTGGGCCCTGGACCCCTACCCCGGGGCCCCTGGACCCCTGCCCCTGCACCCCTAGCCCCTGGACCCCTGACCCCTTAGCCCTGGACCCCTAATCCCTGGCCCTGGACCCCTGACTCTGGACCCCTAATCCTGGCCCTGGGCCCCTGGCCCCTGGGCCCCTGGCCTCCTGCCCTGGGCCCATAGCCCTGGACCCTGGACCCCTGGTCCTGCACCCCTAGCCCCTGGCCCTGGGCCCCTGGACCCTAGCCCTGGGCCCTGGACCCCTACCCCGGGGCCCCTGGACCCCTGCCCCTGCACCCCTAGTCCCTGGACCCCTGATCCCTGGCCCTCGACCCCTGACTCTGGACCCCTAATCCCTGGCCCTGGACCCCTGCCCCTGCACCCCGAGCCCCTGGCCCTGGGCCCATAGCCCTGGACCCTGGACCCCTGGTCCTGCACCCCTAGCCCCTAACCCTGGACCCCTGACTCCTAGCCCTGGCCCCTGGACCCCTGCCCCTGCACCCCTAGCCCCTGCACCCCTAGCCCCTGGCCCTCTGACTTCTAGCCCTGGACCCCCTGGCCCTGCACCCCTAGCCCCTGGCCCTCGACCCCTGACTCTGGACCCCTAATCCCTGGCCCTGGACTCCTGCCCCTGCACCCCTAGCCCCTGGCCCTGGGCCCATGGCCCTGGGCCCATAGCCCTGGACCCTGGACCCCTGGTCCTGCACCCCTAGCCGCTAACCCTGGACCCCTGACTCCTAGCCCTGGGCCCTGGACCCCTACCCCGGGGCCCCTGGACCCCTGCCCCTGCACCCCTAGCCCCTGGACCCCTGACCGCTAGCCCTGGACCCCTAATCCCTGGCCCTGGACCCCTGCCCCTGCACCCCGAGCCCCTGGCCCTGGGCCCATAGCCCTGGACCCTGGACCCCTGGTCCTGCACCCCTAGCCGCTAACCCTGGACCCCTGACTCCTAGCCCTGGGCCCTGGACCCCTACCCCGGGGCCCCTGGACCCCTGCCCCTGCACCCCTAGCCCCTGGACCCCTGACCCCTAGCCCTGGACCCCTAATCCCTGGCCCTGGACCCCTGACTCTGGACCCCTAATCCTGGCCCTGGGCCCCTGGCCCCTGGGCCCCTGGCCTCCTGCCCCTGGGCCCATAGCCCTGGACCCTGGACCCCTGGTCCTGCACCCCTAGCCCCTGGCCCTGGGCCCCTGGACCCTAGCCCTGGGCCCTGGACCCCTACCCCGGGGCCCCTGGACCCCTGCCCCTGCACCCCTAGTCCCTGGACCCCTGATCCCTGGCCCTCGACCCCTGACTCTGGACCCCTAATCCCTGGCCCTGGACCCCTGCCCCTGCACCCCGAGCCCCTGGCCCTGGGCCCATAGCCCTGGACCCTGGACCCCTGGTCCTGCACCCCTAGCCCTTAACCCTGGACCCCTGACTCCTAGCCCTGGCCCCTGGACCCCTGCCCCTGCACCCCTAGCCCCTGCACCCCTAGCCCCTGGCCCTCTGACTTCTAGCCCTGGACCCCTGGCCCTGCACCCCTAGCCCCTGGCCCTCGACCCCTGACTCTGGACCCCTAATCCCTGGTCCTGGACTCCTGCCCCTGCACCCCTAGCCCCTGGCCCTGGGCCCATAGCCCTGGACCCTGGACCCCTGGTCCTGCACCCCTAGCCGCTAACCCTGGACCCCTGACTCCTAGCCCTGGGCCCTGGACCCCTACTCCGGAGCCCCTGGACCCCTGCCCCTGCACCCCTAGCCCCTGGACCCCTGACCCCTAGCCCTGGACCCCTAATCCCTGGCCCTGGACCCCTGCCCCTGCACCCCGAGCCCCTGGCCCTGGGCCCATAGCCCTGGACCCTGGACCCCTGGTCCTGCACCCCTAGCCGCTAACCCTGCACCCCTGACTCCTAGCCCTGGGCCCTGGACCCCTACCCCGGGGCCCCTGGACCCCTGCCCCTGCACCCCTAGCCCCTGGACCCCTGACCGCTAGCCCTGGACCCCTAATCCCTGGCCCTGGACCCCTGCCCCTGCACCCCGAGCCCCTGGCCCTGGCCCATAGCCCTGGACCCTGGACCCCTGGTCCTGCACCCCTAGCCGCTAACCCTGGACCCCTGACTCCTAGCCCTGGGCCCTGGACCCCTACCCCGGGGCCCCTGGACCCCTGCCCCTGCACCCCTAGCCCCTGGACCCCTGACCCCTAGCCCTGGACCCCTAATCCCTGGCCCTGGACCCCTGACTCTGGACCCCTAATCCTGGCCCTGGGCCCCTGGCCCCTGGGCCCCTGGCCTCCTGCCCCTGGGCCCATAGCCCTGGACCCTGGACCCCTGGTCCTGCACCCCTAGCCCCTGGCCCTGGGCCCCTGGACCCTAGCCCTGGGCCCTGGACCCCTACCCCGGGGCCCCTGGACCCCTGCCCCTGCACCCCTAGTCCCTGGACCCCTGATCCCTGGCCCTCGACCCCTGACTCTGGACCCCTAATCCCTGGCCCTGGACCCCTGCCCCTGCACCCCGAGCCCCTGGCCCTGGGCCCATAGCCCTGGACCCTGGACCCCTGGTCCTGCACCCCTAGCCCTTAACCCTGGACCCCTGACTCCTAGCCCTGGCCCCTGGACCCCTGCCCCTGCACCCCTAGCCCCTGCACCCCTAGCCCCTGGCCCTCTGACTTCTAGCCCTGGACCCCTGGCCCTGCACCCCTAGCCCCTGGCCCTCGACCCCTGACTCTGGACCCCTAATCCCTGGTCCTGGACTCCTGCCCCTGCACCCCTAGCCCCTGGCCCTGGGCCCATAGCCCTGGACCCTGGACCCCTGGTCCTGCACCCCTAGCCGCTAACCCTGGACCCCTGACTCCTAGCCCTGGGCCCTGGACCCCTACTCCGGAGCCCCTGGACCCCTGCCCCTGCACCCCTAGCCCCTGGACCCCTGACCCCTAGCCCTGGACCCCTAATCCCTGGCCCTGGACCCCTGCCCCTGCACCCCGAGCCCCTGGCCCTGGCCCATAGCCCTGGACCCTGGACCCCTGGTCCTGCACCCCTAGCCGCTAACCCTGGACCCCTGACTCCTAGCCCTGGGCCCTGGACCCCTACCCCGGGGCCCCTGGACCCCTGCCCCTGCACCCCTAGCCCCTGGACCCCTGACCCCTAGCCCTGGACCCCTAATCCCTGGCCCTGGACCCCTGACTCTGGACCCCTAATCCTGGCCCTGGGCCCCTGGCCCCTGGGCCCCTGGCCGCCTGCCCCTGGGCCCATAGCCCTGGACCCTGGACCCCTGGTCCTGCACCCCTAGCCCCTGGCCCTGGGCCCCTGGACCCTAGCCCTGGGCCCTGGACCCCTACCCCGGGGCCCCTGGACCCCTGCCCCTGCACCCCTAGCCCCTGGACCCCTGACCCCTAGCCCTGGACCCCTAATCCCTGGCCCTGGACCCCTGCCCCTGCACCCCGAGCCCCTGGCCCTGGGCCCATAGCCCTGGACCCTGGACCCCTGGTCCTGCACCCCTAGCCGCTAACCCTGGACCCCTGACTCCTAGCCCTGGGCCCTGGACCCCTACCCCGGGGCCCCTGGACCCCTGCCCCTGCACCCCTAGCCCCTGGACCCCTGACCCCTAGCCCTGGACCCCTAATCCCTGGCCCTGGACCCCCTAATCCTGGCCCTGGGCCCCTGGCCCCTGGGCCCCTGGCCGCCTGCCCCTGGGCCCATAGCCCTGGACCCTGGACCCCTGGTCCTGCACCCCTAGCCCCTGGCCCTGGGCCCCTGGACCCTAGGCCTGGGCCCTGGACCCCTACCCCGGGGCCCCTGGACCCCTGCCCCTGCACCCCTAGCCCCTGGACCCCTGACCCCTAGCCCTGGACCCCTAATCCCTGGCCCTGGACCCCTGACTCTGGACCCCTAATCCTGGCCCTGGGCCCCTGGCCCCTGGGCCCCTGGCCTCCTGCCCCTGGGCCCATAGCCCTGGACCCTGGACCCCTGGTCCTGCACCCCTAGCCCCTGGCCCTGGGCCCCTGGACCCTAGCCCTGGGCCCTGGACCCCTACCCCGGGGCCCCTGGACCCCTGCCCCTGCACCCCTAGCCCCTGGACCCCTGACCCCTAGCCCTGGACCCCTAATCCCTGGCCCTCGACCCCTGACTCTGGACCCCTAATCCTGGCCCTGGCCCCTGGCCCCTGGGCCCCTGGCCTCCTGCCCCTGGGCCCATAGCCCTGGACCCTGGACCCCTGGTCCTGCACCCCTAGCCCCTGGCCCTGGGCCCCTGGACCCTAGCCCTGGACCCCTACCCCTGGGCCCCTGGACCCCTGCCCCTGCACCCCTAGTCCCTGGACCCCTGATCCCTGGCCCTCGACCCCTGACTCTGGACCCCTAATCCCTGGCCCTGGACCCCTGCCCCTGCACCCCGAGCCCCTGGCCCTGGGCCCATAGCCCTGGACCCTGGACCCCTGGTCCTGCACCCCTAGCCCCTAACCCTGGACCCCTGACTCCTAGCCCTGGCCCCTGGACCCCTGCCCCTGCACCCCTAGCCCCTGCACCCCTAGCCCCTGGGCCCTCTGACTTCTAGCCCTGGACCCCTAGCCCTGCACCCCTAGCCCCTGGCCCTCGACCCCTGACTCTGGACCCCTAATCCCTGGCCCTGGACTCCTGCCCCTGCACCCCTAGCCCCTGGACCCCTGACCCCTAGCCCTGGACCCCTAAACCCTGGCCCTGGACCCCTGACTCTGGACCCCTAATCCTGGCCCTGGGCCCCTGGCCCCTGGGCCCCTGGCCTCCTGCCCCTGGGCCCATAGCCCTGGACCCTGGACCCCTGGTCCTGCACCCCTAGCCCCTGGCCCTGGGCCCCTGGACCCTAGCCCTGGGCCCTGGACCCCTACCCCGGGGCCCCTGGACCCCTGCCCCTGCACCCCTAGCCCCTGGACCCCTGACCCCTAGCCCTGGACCCCTAATCCCTGGCCCTCGACCCCTGACTCTGGACCCCTAATCCTGGCCCTGGGCCCCTGGCCCCTGGGCCCCTGGCCTCCTGCCCCTGGGCCCATAGCCCTGGACCCTGGACCCCTGGTCCTGCACCCCTAGCCCCTGGCCCTGGGCCCCTGGACCCTAGCCCTGGGCCCTGGACCCCTACCCCGGGGCCCCTGGACCCCTGCCCCTGCACCCCTAGTCCCTGGACCCCTGATCCCTGGCCCTCGACCCCTGACTCTGGACCCCTAATCCCTGGCCCTGGACCCCGGCCCCTGCACCCCGAGCCCCTGGCCCTGGGCCCATAGCCCTGGACCCTGGACCCCTGGTCCTGCACCCCTAGCCCCTAACCCTGGACCCCTGACTCCTAGCCCTGGCCCCTGGACCCCTGCCCCTGCACCCCTAGCCCCTGCACCCCTAGCCCCTGGCCCTCTGACTTCTAGCCCTGGACCCCTGGCCCTGCACCCCTAGCCCCTGGCCCTCGACCCCTGACTCTGGACCCCTAATCCCTGGTCCTGGACTCCTGCCCCTGCACCCCTAGCCCCTGGCCCTGGGCCCATAGCCCTGGACCCTGGACCCCTGGTCCTGCACCCCTAGCCGCTAACCCTGGACCCCTGACTCCTAGCCCTGGGCCCTGGACCCCTACTCCGGGGCCCCTGGACCCCTGCCCCTGCACCCCTAGCCCCTGGACCCCTGACCCCTAGCCCTGGACCCCTAATCCCTGGCCCTGGACCCCTGCCCCTGCACCCCGAGCCCCTGGCCTTGGGCCCATAGCCCTGGACCCTGGACCCCTGGTCCTGCACCCCTAGCCGCTAACCCTGGACCCCTGACTCCTAGCCCTGGGCCCTGGACCCCTACCCCGGGGCCTCTGGACCCCTGCCCCTGCACCCCTAGCCCCTGGACCCCTGACCCCTAGCCCTGGACCCCTAATCCCTGGCCCTGGACCCCTAATCCTGGCCCTGGGCCCCTGGCCCCTGGGCCCCTGGCCGCCTGCCCCTGGGCCCATAGCCCTGGACCCTGGACCCCTGGTCCTGCACCCCTAGCCCCTGGCCCTGGGCCCCTGG
This sequence comes from Cyanocitta stelleri, assembly GCA_026167965.1. Taxonomy (NCBI): domain Eukaryota; kingdom Metazoa; phylum Chordata; class Aves; order Passeriformes; family Corvidae; genus Cyanocitta; species Cyanocitta stelleri. The sequence goes on from JANXIP010000065.1 coordinate 19,522, forward strand.
ACCCTAGCCCTGGGCCCTGGACCCCTACCCCGGGGCCCCTGGACCCCTGCCCCTGCACCCCTAGCCCCTGGACCCCTGACCCCTAGCCCTGGACCCCTAATCCCTGGCCCTGGACCCCTGACTCTGGACCCCTAATCCTGGCCCTGGGCCCCTGGTCCCTGGGCCCCTGGCCGCCTGCCCCTGGGCCCATAGCCCTGGACCCTGGACCCCTGGTCCTGCACCCCTAGCCCCTGGCCCTGGGCCCCTGGACCCTAGCCCTGGGCCCTGGACCCCTACCCCGGGGCCCCTGGACCCCTGCCCCTGCACCCCTAGCCCCTGGACCCCTGACCCCTAGCCCTGGACCCTTAAACCCTGGCCCTGGACCCCTGACTCTGGACCCCTAATCCTGGCCCTGGGCCCCTGGCCCCTGGGCCCCTGGCCTCCTGCCCCTGGGCCCATAGCCCTGGACCCTGGACCCCTGGTCCTGCACCCCTAGCCCCTGGCCCTGGGCCCCTGGACCCTAGCCCTGGGCCCTGGACCCCTACCCCGGGGCCCCTGGACCCCTGCCCCTGCACCCCTAGTCCCTGGACCCCTGATCCCTGGCCCTCGACCCCTGACTCTGGACCCCTAATCCCTGGCCCTGGACCCCGGCCCCTGCACCCCGAGCCCCTGGCCCTGGGCCCATAGCCCTGGACCCTGGACCCCTGGTCCTGCACCCCTAGCCCCTAACCCTGGACCCCTGACTCCTAGCCCTGGCCCCTGGACCCCTGCCCCTGCACCCCTAGCCCCTGCACCCCTAGCCCCTGGGCCCTCTGACTTCTAGCCCTGGACCCCTGGCCCTGCACCCCTAGCCCCTGGCCCTCGACCCCTGACTCTGGACCCCTAATCCCTGGCCCTGGACTCCTGCCCCTGCACCCCTAGCCCCTGGCCCTGGGCCCATAGCCCTGGACCCTGGACCCCCTGGTCCTGCACCCCTAGCCGCTAACCCTGGACCCCTGACTCCTAGCCCTGGGCCCTGGACCCCTACCCCGGGGCCCCTGGACCCCTGCCCCTGCACCCCTAGCCCCTGGACCCCTGACCCCTAGCCCTGGACCCCTAATCCCTTGCCCTGGACCCCTGACTCTGGACCCCTAATCCTGGCCCTGGGCCCCTGGCCCCTGGGCCCCTTGCTGCCTGCCCCTGGGCCCATAGCCCTGGACCCTGGACCCCTGGTCCTGCACCCCTAGCCCCTGGCCCTGGGCCCCTGGACCCTAGCCCTGGGCCCTGGACCCCTACCCCGGGGCCCCTGGACCCCTGCCCCTGCACCCCTAGCCCCTGGACCCCTGACCCCTAGCCCTGGACCTCTAATCCCTGGCCCTGGACCCCTGCCCCTGCACCCCGAGCCCCTGGCCCTGGGCCCATAGCCCTGGACCCTGGACCCCTGGTCCTGCACCCCTAGCCCCTAACCCTGGACCCCTGACTCCTAGCCCTGGCCCCTGGACCCCTGCCCCTGCACCCCTAGCCCCTGCACCCCTAGCCCCTGGCCCTCTGACTTCTAGCCCTGGACCCCTGGCCCTGCACCCCTAGCCCCTGGCCCTCGACCCCTGACTCTGGACCCCTAATCCCTGGCCCTGGACTCCTGCCCCTGCACCCCTAGCCCATGGCCCTGGGCCCATAGCCCTGGACCCTGGACCCCTGGTCCTGCACCCCTAGCCGCTAACCCTGGACCCCTGACTCCTAGCCCTGGGCCCTGGACCCCTACCCCGGGGCCCCTGGACCCCTGCCCCTGCACCCCTAGCCCCTGGACCCCTGACCCCTAGCCCCTGGACCCCTGACCCCTAGCCCTGGACCCCTAATCCCTGGCCCTGGACCCCTGACTCTGGACCCCTAATCCTGGCCCTGGGCCCCTGGCCCCTGGGCCCCTGGCTGCCTGCCCCTGGGCCCATAGCCCTGGACCCTGGACCCCTGGTCCTGCACCCCTAGCCCCTGGCCCTGGGCCCCTGGACCCTAGCCCTGGGCCCTGGACCCCTACCCCGGGGCCCCTGGACCCCTGCCCCTGCACCCCTAGCCCCTGGACCCCTGACCCCTAGCCCTGGACCTCTAATCCCTGGCCCTGGACCCCTGCCCCTGCACCCCGAGCCCCTGGCCCTGGGCCCATAGCCCTGGACCCTGGACCCCTGGTCCTGCACCCCTAGCCGCTAACCCTGGACCCCTGACTCCTAGCCCTGGGCCCTGGACCCCTACCCCGGGGCCCCTGGACCCCTGCCCCTGCACCCCTAGCCCCTGGACCCCTGACCCCTAGCCCTGGACCCCTAATCCCTGGCCCTCGACCCCTGACTCTGGACCCCTAATCCTGGCCCTGGGCCCCTGGCCCCTGGGCCCCTGGCTGCCTGCCCCTGGGCCCATAGCCCTGGACCCTGGACCCCTGGTCCTGCACCCCGAGCCCCTGGCCCTGGGCCCATAGCCCTGGACCCTGGACCCCTGGTCCTGCACCCCTAGCCGCTAACCCTGGACCCCTGACTCCTAGCCCTGGCCCCTGGACCCCTGCCCCTGCACCCCTAGCCCCTGCACCCCTAGCCCCTGGACCCCTGACCCCTAGCCCTGGACCCCTAATCCCTGGCCCTGGACCCCTGCCCCTGCACCCCGAGCCCCTGGCCTTGGGCCCATAGCCCTGAACCCTGGACCCCTGGTCCTGCACCCCTAGCCGCTAACCCTGGACCCCTGACTCCTAGCCCTGGGCCCTGGACCCCTACCCCGGGGCCTCTGGACCCCTGCCCCTGCACCCCTAGCCCCTGGACCCCTGACCCCTAGCCCTGGACCCCTAATCCCTGGCCCTGGACCCCTAATCCTGGCCCTGGGCCCCTGGCCCCTGGGCCCCTGGCCGCCTGCCCCTGGGCCCATAGCCCTGGACCCTGGACCCCTGGTCCTGCACCCCTAGCCCCTGGCCCTGGGCCCCTGGACCCTAGGCCTGGGCCCTGGACCCCTACCCCGGGGCACCTGGACCACTGCCCCTGCACCCCTAGCCCCTGGACCCCTGACCCCTAGCCCTGGACCCCTAATCCCTGGCCCTGGACCCCTGACTCTGGACCCCTAATCCTGGCCCTGGGCCCCTGGCCCCTGGGCCCATAGCCCTGGACCCTGGACCCCTGGTCCTGCACCCCTAGCCCTTAACCCTGGACCCCTGACTCCTAGCCCTGGCCCCTGGACCCCTGCCCCTGCACCCCTAGCCCCTGCACCCCTAGCCCCTGGCCCTCTGACTTCTCGCCCTGGACCCCTGGCCCTGCACCCCTAGCCCCTGGCCCTCGACCCCTGACTCTGGACCCCTAATCCCTGGCCCTGGACTCCTGCCCCTGCACCCCTAGCCCATGGCCCTGGGCCCATAGCCCTGGACCCTGGACCCCTGGTCCTGCACCCCTAGCCGCTAACCCTGGACCCCTGACTCCTAGCCCTGAGCCCTGGACCCCTACCCCGGGGCCCCTGGACCCCTGCCCCTGCACCCCTAGCCCCTGGACCCCTGACCCCTAGCCCTGGACCCCTAATCCCTGGCCCTGGACCCCTGCCCCTGCACCCCGAGCCCCTGGCCCTGGGCCCATAGCCCTGGACCCTGGACCCCTGGTCCTGCACCCCTAGCCGCTAACCCTGGACCCCTGACTCCTAGCCCTGGGCCCTGGACCCCTACCCCGGGGCCCCTGGACCCCTGTCCCTGCACCCCTAGCCCCTGGACCCCTGACCCCTAGCCCTGGACCCCTAATCCCTGGCCCTGGACCCCTGACTCTGGACCCCTAATCCTGGCCCTGGGCCCCTGGCCCCTGGGCCCCTGGCTGCCTGCCCCTGGGCCCATAGCCCTGGACCCTGGACCCCTGGTCCTGCACCCCTAGCCCCTGGCCCTGGGCCCCTGGACCCTAGCCCTGGGCCCTGGACCCCTACCCCGGGGCCCCTGGACCCCTGCCCCTGCACCCCTAGCCCCTGGACCCCTGACCCCTAGCCCTGGACCCCTAATCCCTGGCCCTGGACCCCTGACTCTGGACCCCTAATCCTGGCCCTGGGCCCCTGGCCCCTGGGCCCCTGGCCGCCTGCCCCTGGGCCCATAGCCCTGGACCCTGGACCCCTGGTCCTGCACCCCTAGCCCCTGGCCCTGGGCCCCTGGACCCTAGCCCTGGGCCCTGGACCCCTACCCCGGGGCCCCTGGACCCCTGCCCCTGCACCCCTAGCCCCTGGACCCCTGACCCCTAGCCCTGGACCCCTAAACCCTGGCCCTGGACCCCTGACTCTGGACCCCTAATCCTGGCCCTGGGCCCCTGGCCCCTGGGCCCCTGGCCTCCTGCCCCTGGGCCCATAGCCCTGGACCCTGGACCCCTGGTCCTGCACCCCTAGCCCCTGGCCCTGGGCCCCTGGACCCTAGCCCTGGGCCCTGGACCCCTACCCCGGGGCCCCTGGACCCCTGCCCCTGCACCCCTAGCCCCTGGACCCCTGACCCCTAGCCCTGGACCCCTAATCCCTGGCCCTCGACCCCTGACTCTGGACCCCTAATCCTGGCCCTGGGCCCCTGGCCCCTGGGCCCCTGGCCTCCTGCCCCTGGGCCCATAGCCCTGGACCCTGGACCCCTGGTCCTGCACCCCTAGCCCCTGGCCCTGGGCCCCTGGACCCTAGCCCTGGGCCCTGGACCCCTACCCCGGGGCCCCTGGACCCCTGCCCCTGCACCCCTAGTCCCTGGACCCCTGATCCCTGGCCCTCGACCCCTGACTCTGGACCCCTAATCCCTGGCCCTGGACCCCGGCCCCTGCACCCCGAGCCCCTGGCCCTGGGCCCATAGCCCTGGACCCTGGACCCCTGGTCCTGCACCCCTAGCCCCTAACCCTGGACCCCTGACTCCTAGCCCTGGCCCCTGGACCCCTGCCCCTGCACCCCTAGCCCCTGCACCCCTAGCCCCTGGGCCCTCTGACTTCTAGCCCTGGACCCCTGGCCCTGCACCCCTAGCCCCTGGCCCTCGACCCCTGACTCTGGACCCCTAATCCCTGGCCCTGGACTCCTGCCCCTGCACCCCTAGCCCCTGGGCCCATAGCCCTGGACCCTGGACCCCTGGTCCTGCACCCCTAGCCGCTAACCCTGGACCCCTGACTCCTAGCCCTGGGCCCTGGACCCCTACCCCGGGGCCCCTGGACCCCTGCCCCTGCACCCCTAGCCCCTGGACCCCTGACCCCTAGCCCTGGACCCCTAATCCCTGGCCCTGGACCCCTGACTCTGGACCCCTAATCCTGGCCCTGGGCCCCTGGCCCCTGGGCCCCTGGCTGCCTGCCCCTGGGCCCATAGCCCTGGACCCTGGACCCCTGGTCCTGCACCCCTAGCCCCTGGCCCTGGGCCCCTGGACCCTAGCCCTGGGCCCTGGACCCCTACCCCGGGGCCCCTGGACCCCTGCCCCTGCACCCCTAGCCCCTGGACCCCTGACCCCTAGCCCTGGACCTCTAATCCCTGGCCCTGGACCCCTGCCCCTGCACCCCGAGCCCCTGGCCCTGGGCCCATAGCCCTGGACCCTGGACCCCTGGTCCTGCACCCCTAACCCCTAACCCTGGACCCCTGACTCCTAGCCCTGGCCCCTGGACCCCTGCCCCTGCACCCCTAGCCCCTGCACCCCTAGCCCCTGGCCCTCTGACTTCTAGCCCTGGACCCCTGGCCCTGCACCCCTAGCCCCTGGCCCTCGACCCCTGACTCTGGACCCCTAATCCCTGGCCCTGGACTCCTGCCCCTGCACCCCTAGCCCATGGCCCTGGGCCCATAGCCCTGGACCCTGGACCCCTGGTCCTGCACCCCTAGCCGCTAACCCTGGACCCCTGACTCCTAGCCCTGGGCCCTGGACCCCTACCCCGGGGCCCCTGGACCCCTGCCCCTGCACCCCTAGCCCCTGGACCCCTGACCCCTAGCCCTGGACCCCTAATCCCTGGCCCTGGACCCCTGACTCTGGACCCCTAATCCTGGCCCTGGGCCCCTGGCCCCTGGGCCCCTGGCTGCCTGCCCCTGGGCCCATAGCCCTGGACCCTGGACCCCTGGTCCTGCACCCCTAGCCCCTGGCCCTGGGCCCCTGGACCCTAGCCCTGGGCCCTGGACCCCTACCCCGGGGCCCCTGGACCCCTGCCCCTGCACCCCTAGCCCCTGGACCCCTGACCCCTAGCCCTGGACCTCTAATCCCTGGCCCTGGACCCCTGCCCCTGCACCCCGAGCCCCTGGCCCTGGGCCCATAGCCCTGGACCCTGGACCCCTGGTCCTGCACCCCTAGCCCCTGGCCCTGGGCCCCTGGACCCTAGCCCTGGGCCCTGGACCCCTACCCCGGGGCCCCTGGACCCCTGCCCCTGCACCCCTAGCCCCTGGACCCCTGACCCCTAGCCCTGGACCCCTAATCCCTGGCCCTGGACCCCTGACTCTGGACCCCTAATCCTGGCCCTGGGCCCCTGGCCCCTGGGCCCCTGGCCTCCTGCCCCTGGGCCCATAGCCCTGGACCCTGGACCCCTGGTCCTGCACCCCTAGCCCCTGGCCCTGGGCCCCTGGACCCTAGCCCTGGGCCCTGGACCCCTACCCCGGGGCCCCTGGACCCCTGCCCCTGCACCCCTAGTCCCTGGACCCCTGATCCCTGGCCCTCGACCCCTGACTCTGGACCCCTAATCCCTGGCCCTGGACCCCTGCCCCTGCACCCCGAGCCCCTGGCCCTGGGCCCATAGCCCTGGACCCTGGACCCCTGGTCCTGCACCCCTAGCCCCTAACCCTGGACCCCTGACTCCTAGCCCTGGCCCCTGGACCCCTGCCCCTGCACCCCTAGCCCCTGCACCCCTAGCCCCTGGCCCTCTGACTTCTAGCCCTGGACCCCTGGCCCTGCACCCCTAGCCCCTGGCCCTCGACCCCTGACTCTGGACCCCTAATCCCTGGCCCTGGACCCCTGCCCCTGCACCCCTAGCCCCTGGACCCCTGACCCCTAGCCCTGGACCTCTAATCCCTGGCCCTGGACCCCTGCCCCTGCACCCCGAGCCCCTGGCCCTGGGCCCATAGCCCTGCACCCTGGACCCCTGGTCCTGCACCCCTAGCCGCTAACCCTGGACCCCTGACTCCTAGCCCTGGGCCCTGGACCCCTACCCCGGGGCCCCTGGACCCCTGCCCCTGCACCCCTAGCCCCTGGACCCCTGACCCCTAGCCCTGGACCCCTAATCCCTGGCCCTGGACCCCTGACTCTGGACCCCTAATCCTGGCCCTGGGCCCCTGGCCCCTGGGCCCCTGGCCGCCTGCCCCTGGGCCCATAGCCCTGGACCCTGGACCCCTGGTCCTGCACCCCTAGCCCCTGGCCCTGGGCCCCTGGACCCTAGCCCTGGGCCCTGGACCCCTACCCCTGGGCCCCTGGACCCCTGCCCCTGCACCCCTAGCCCCTGGACCCCTGACCCCTAGCCCTGGACCCCTAATCCCTGGCCCTGGACCCCTGACTCTGGACCCCTAATCCTGGCCCTGGGCCCCTGGCCCCTGGGCCCCTGGCCTCCTGCCCCTGGGCCCATAGCCCTGGACCCTGGACCCCTGGTCCTGCACCCCTAGCCCCTGGCCCTGGGCCCCTGGACCCTAGTCCCTGGGCCCTGGACCCCTACCCCGGGGCCCCTGGACCCCTGCCCCTGCACCCCTAGCCCCTGGACCCCTGACCCCTAGCCCCTGGACCCCTGACCCCTAGCCCTGGACCCCTAATCCCTGGCCCTGGACCCCTGACTCTGGACCCCTAATCCTGGCCCTGGGCCCCTGGCCCCTGGGCCCCTGGCCTCCTGCCCCTGGGCCCATAGCCCTGGACCCTGGACCCCTGGTCCTGCACCCCTAGCCCCTGGCCCTGGGCCCCTGGACCCTAGCCCTGGGCCCTGGACCCCTACCCCGGGGCCCCTGGACCCCTGCCCCTGCACCCCTAGTCCCTGGACCCCTGATCCCTGGCCCTCGACCCCTGACTCTGGACCCCTAATCCCTGGCCCTGGACCCCTGCCCCTGCACCCCGAGCCCCTGGCCCTGGGCCCATAGCCCTGGACCCTGGACCCCTGGTCCTGCACCCCTAGCCCTTAACCCTGGACCCCTGACTCCTAGCCCTGGCCCCTGGACCCCTGCCCCTGCACCCCTAGCCCCTGCACCCCTAGCCCCTGGCCCTCTGACTTCTAGCCCTGGACCCCTGGCCCTGCACCCCTAGCCCCTGGCCCTCGACCCCTGACTCTGGACCCCTAATCCCTGGCTCTGGACTCCTGCCCCTGCACCCCTAGCCCATGGCCCTGGGCCCATAGCCCTGGACCCTGGACCCCTGGTCCTGCACCCCTAGCCGCTAACCCTGGACCCCTGACTCCTAGCCCTGAGCCCTGGACCCCTACCCCGGGGCCCCTGGACCCCTGCCCCTGCACCCCTAGCCCCTGGACCCCTGACCCCTAGCCCTGGACCCCTAATCCCTGGCCCTGGACCCCTGCCCCTGCACCCCGAGCCCCTGGCCCTGGGCCCATAGCCCTGGACCCTGGACCCCTGGTCCTGCACCCCTAGCCGCTAACCCTGGACCCCTGACTCCTAGCCCTGGGCCCTGGACCCCTACCCCGGGGCCCCTGGACCCCTGCCCCTGCACCCCTAGCCCCTGGACCCCTGACCCCTAGCCCTGGACCCCTAATCCCTGGCCCTGGACCCCTGACTCTGGACCCCTAATCCTGGCCCTGGGCCCCTGGCCCCTGGGCCCCTGGCTGCCTGCCCCTGGGCCCATAGCCCTGGACCCTGGACCCCTGGTCCTGCACCCCTAGCCCCTGGCCCTGGGCCCCTGGACCCTAGCCCTGGGCCCTGGACCCCTACCCCGGGGCCCCTGGACCCCTGCCCCTGCACCCCTAGCCCCTGGACCCCTGACCCCTAGCCCTGGACCCCTAATCCCTGGCCCTGGACCCCTGACTCTGGACCCCTAATCCTGGCCCTGGGCCCCTGGCCCCTGGGCCCCTGGCCGCCTGCCCCTGGGCCCATAGCCCTGGACCCTGGACCCCTGGTCCTGCACCCCTAGCCCCTGGCCCTGGGCCCCTGGACCCTAGCCCTGGGCCCTGGACCCCTACCCCGGGGCCCCTGGACCCCTGCCCCTGCACCCCTAGCCCCTGGACCCCTGACCCCTAGCCCTGGACCCCTAAACCCTGGCCCTGGACCCCTGACTCTGGACCCCTAATCCTGGCCCTGGGCCCCTGGCCCCTGGGCCCCTGGCCTCCTGCCCCTGGGCCCATAGCCCTGGACCCTGGACCCCTGGTCCTGCACCCCTAGCCCCTGGCCCTGGGCCCCTGGACCCTAGCCCTGGGCCCTGGACCCCTACCCCGGGGCCCCTGGACCCCTGCCCCTGCACCCCTAGCCCCTGGACCCCTGACCCCTAGCCCTGGACCCCTAATCCCTGGCCCTCGACCCCTGACTCTGGACCCCTAATCCTGGCCCTGGGCCCCTGGCCCCTGGGCCCCTGGCCTCCTGCCCCTGGGCCCATAGCCCTGGACCCTGGACCCCTGGTCCTGCACCCCTAGCCCCTGGCCCTGGGCCCCTGGACCCTAGCCCTGGGCCCTGGACCCCTACCCCGGGGCCCCTGGACCCCTGCCCCTGCACCCCTAGTCCCTGGACCCCTGATCCCTGGCCCTCGACCCCTGACTCTGGACCCCTAATCCCTGGCCCTGGACCCCGGCCCCTGCACCCCGAGCCCCTGGCCCTGGGCCCATAGCCCTGGACCCTGGACCCCTGGTCCTGCACCCCTAGCCCCTAACCCTGGACCCCTGACTCCTAGCCCTGGCCCCTGGACCCCTGCCCCTGCACCCCTAGCCCCTGCACCCCTAGCCCCTGGGCCCTCTGACTTCTAGCCCTGGACCCCTGGCCCTGCACCCCTAGCCCCTGGCCCTCGACCCCTGACTCTGGACCCCTAATCCCTGGCCCTGGACTCCTGCCCCTGCACCCCTAGCCCCTGGCCCTGGGCCCATAGCCCTGGACCCTGGACCCCTGGTCCTGCACCCCTAGCCGCTAACCCTGGACCCCTGACTCCTAGCCCTGGGCCCTGGACCCCTACCCCGGGGCCCCTGGACCCCTGCCCCTGCACCCCTAGCCCCTGGACCCCTGACCCCTAGCCCTGGACCCCTAATCCTTGGCCCTGGACCCCTGACTCTGGACCCCTAATCCTGGCCCTGGGCCCCTGGCCCCTGGGCCCCTGGCTGCCTGCCCCTGGGCCCATAGCCCTGGACCCTGGACCCCTGGTCCTGCACCCCTAGCCCCTGGCCCTGGGCCCCTGGACCCTAGCCCTGGGCCCTGGACCCCTACCCCGGGGCCCCTGGACCCCTGCCCCTGCACCCCTAGCCCCTGGACCCCTGACCCCTAGCCCTGGACCTCTAATCCCTGGCCCTGGACCCCTGCCCCTGCACCCCGAGCCCCTGGCCCTGGGCCCATAGCCCTGGACCCTGGACCCCTGGTCCTGCACCCCTAGCCCCTAACCCTGGACCCCTGACTCCTAGCCCTGGCCCCTGGACCCCTGCCCCTGCACCCCTAGCCCCTGCACCCCTAGCCCCTGGCCCTCTGACTTCTAGCCCTGGACCCCTGGCCCTGCACCCCTAGCCCCTGGCCCTCGACCCCTGACTCTGGACCCCTAATCCCTGGCCCTGGACTCCTGCCCCTGCACCCCTAGCCCATGGCCCTGGGCCCATAGCCCTGGACCCTGGACCCCTGGTCCTGCACCCCTAGCCGCTAACCCTGGACCCCTGACTCCTAGCCCTGGGCCCTGGACCCCTACCCCGGGGCCCCTGGACCCCTGCCCCTGCACCCCTAGCCCCTGGACCCCTGACCCCTAGCCCTGGACCCCTAATCCCTGGCCCTGGACCCCTGACTCTGGACCCCTAATCCTGGCCCTGGGCCCCTGGCCCCTGGGCCCCTGGCTGCCTGCCCCTGGGCCCATAGCCCTGGACCCTGGACCCCTGGTCCTGCACCCCTAGCCCCTGGCCCTGGGCCCCTGGACCCTAGCCCTGGGCCCTGGACCCCTACCCCGGGGCCCCTGGACCCCTGCCCCTGCACCCCTAGCCCCTGGACCCCTGACCCCTAGCCCTGGACCTCTAATCCCTGGCCCTGGACCCCTGCCCCTGCACCCCGAGCCCCTGGCCCTGGGCCCATAGCCCTGGACCCTGGACCCCTGGTCCTGCACCCCTAGCCCCTGGCCCTGGGCCCCTGGACCCTAGCCCTGGGCCCTGGACCCCTACCCCGGGGCCCCTGGACCCCTGCCCCTGCACCCCTAGCCCCTGGACCCCTGACCCCTAGCCCTGGACCCCTAATCCCTGGCCCTGGACCCCTGACTCTGGACCCCTAATCCTGGCCCTGGGCCCCTGGCCCCTGGGCCCCTGGCCTCCTGCCCCTGGGCCCATAGCCCTGGACCCTGGACCCCTGGTCCTGCACCCCTAGCCCCTGGCCCTGGGCCCCTGGACCCTAGCCCTGGGCCCTGGACCCCTACCCCGGGGCCCCTGGACCCCTGCCCCTGCACCCCTAGTCCCTGGACCCCTGATCCCTGGCCCTCGACCCCTGACTCTGGACCCCTAATCCCTGGCCCTGGACCCCTGCCCCTGCACCCCGAGCCCCTGGCCCTGGGCCCATAGCCCTGGACCCTGGACCCCTGGTCCTGCACCCCTAGCCCCTAACCCTGGACCCCTGACTCCTAGCCCTGGCCCCTGGACCCCTGCCCCTGCACCCCTAGCCCCTGCACCCCTAGCCCCTGGCCCTCTGACTTCTAGCCCTGGACCCCTGGCCCTGCACCCCTAGCCCCTGGCCCTCGACCCCTGACTCTGGACCCCTAATCCCTGGCCCTGGACCCCTGCCCCTGCACCCCTAGCCCCTGGACCCCTGACCCCTAGCCCTGGACCTCTAATCCCTGGCCCTGGACCCCTGCCCCTGCACCCCGAGCCCCTGGCCCTGGGCCCATAGCCCTGGACCCTGGACCCCTGGTCCTGCACCCCTAGCCGCTAACCCTGGACCCCTGACTCCTAGCCCTGGGCCCTGGACCCCTACCCCGGGGCCCCTGGACCCCTGCCCCTGCACCCCTAGCCCCTGGACCCCTGACCCCTAGCCCTGGACCCCTAATCCCTGGCCCTGGACCCCTGACTCTGGACCCCTAATCCTGGCCCTGGGCCCCTGGCCCCTGGGCCCCTGGCCGCCTGCCCCTGGGCCCATAGCCCTGGACCCTGGACCCCTGGTCCTGCACCCCTAGCCCCTGGCCCTGGGCCCCTGGACCCTAGCCCTGGGCCCTGGACCCCTACCCCGGGGCCCCTGGACCCCTGCCCCTGCACCCCTAGCCCCTGGACCCCTGACCCCTAGCCCTGGACCCCTAATCCCTGGCCCTGGACCCCTGACTCTGGACCCCTAATCCTGGCCCTGGGCCCCTGGCCCCTGGGCCCCTGGCCTCCTGCCCCTGGGCCCATAGCCCTGGACCCTGGACCCCTGGTCCTGCACCCCTAGCCCCTGGCCCTGGGCCCCTGGACCCTAGTCCCTGGGCCCTGGACCCCTACCCCGGGGCCCCTGGACCCCTGCCCCTGCACCCCTAGCCCCTGGACCCCTGACCCCTAGCCCCTGGACCCCTGACCCCTAGCCCTGGACCCCTAATCCCTGGCCCTGGACCCCTGACTCTGGACCCCTAATCCTGGCCCTGGGCCCCTGGCCCCTGGGCCCCTGGCCTCCTGCCCCTGGGCCCATAGCCCTGGACCCTGGACCCCTGGTCCTGCACCCCTAGCCCCTGGCCCTGGGCCCCTGGACCCTAGCCCTGGGCCCTGGACCCCTACCCCGGGGCCCCTGGACCCCTGCCCCTGCACCCCTAGTCCCTGGACCCCTGATCCCTGGCCCTCGACCCCTGACTCTGGACCCCTAATCCCTGGCCCTGGACCCCTGCCCCTGCACCCCGAGCCCCTGGCCCTGGGCCCATAGCCCTGGACCCTGGACCCCTGGTCCTGCACCCCTAGCCCTTAACCCTGGACCCCTGACTCCTAGCCCTGGCCCCTGGACCCCTGCCCCTGCACCCCTAGCCCCTGCACCCCTAGCCCCTGGCCCTCTGACTTCTAGCCCTGGACCCCTGGCCCTGCACCCCTAGCCCCTGGCCCTCGACCCCTGACTCTGGACCCCTAATCCCTGGCCCTGGACTCCTGCCCCTGCACCCCTAGCCCATGGCCCTGGGCCCATAGCCCTGGACCCTGGACCCCTGGTCCTGCACCCCTAGCCGCTAACCCTGGACCCCTGACTCCTAGCCCTGAGCCCTGGACCCCTACCCCGGGGCCCCTGGACCCCTGCCCCTGCACCCCTAGCCCCTGGACCCCTGACCCCTAGCCCTGGACCCCTAATCCCTGGCCCTGGACCCCTGCCCCTGCACCCCGAGCCCCTGGCCCTGGGCCCATAGCCCTGGACCCTGGACCCCTGGTCCTGCACCCCTAGCCGCTAACCCTGGACCCCTGACTCCTAGCCCTGGGCCCTGGACCCCTACCCCGGGGCCCCTGGACCCCTGCCCCTGCACCCCTAGCCCCTGGACCCCTGACCCCTAGCCCTGGACCCCTAATCCCTGGCCCTGGACCCCTGACTCTGGACCCCTAATCCTGGCCCTGGGCCCCTGGCCCCTGGGCCCCTGGCTGCCTGCCCCTGGGCCCATAGCCCTGGACCCTGGACCCCTGGTCCTGCACCCCTAGCCCCTGGCCCTGGGCCCCTGGACCCTAGCCCTGGGCCCTGGACCCCTACCCCGGGGCCCCTGGACCCCTGCCCCTGCACCCCTAGCCCCTGGACCCCTGACCCCTAGCCCTGGACCCCTAATCCCTGGCCCTGGACCCCTGACTCTGGACCCCTAATCCTGGCCCTGGGCCCCTGGCCCCTGGGCCCCTGGCCGCCTGCCCCTGGGCCCATAGCCCTGGACCCTGGACCCCTGGTCCTGCACCCCTAGCCCCTGGCCCTGGGCCCCTGGACCCTAGCCCTGGGCCCTGGACCCCTACCCCGGGGCCCCTGGACCCCTGCCCCTGCACCCCTAGCCCCTGGACCCCTGACCCCTAGCCCTGGACCCCTAATCCCTGGCCCTGGACCCCTGACTCTGGACCCCTAATCCTGGCCCTGGGCCCCTGGCCCCTGGGCCCCTGGCCTCCTGCCCCTGGGCCCATAGCCCTGGACCCTGGACCCCTGGTCCTGCACCCCTAGCCCCTGGCCCTGGGCCCCTGGACCCTAGCCCTGGGCCCTGGACCCCTACCCCGGGGCCCCTGGACCCCTGCCCCTGCACCCCTAGCCCCTGGACCCCTGACCCCTAGCCCTGGACCCCTAATCCCTGGCCCTCGACCCCTGACTCTGGACCCCTAATCCTGGCCCTGGGCCCCTGGCCCCTGGGCCCCTGGCCTCCTGCCCCTGGGCCCATAGCCCTGGACCCTGGACCCCTGGTCCTGCACCCCTAGCCCCTGGCCCTGGGCCCCTGGACCCTAGCCCTGGGCCCTGGACCCCTACCCCGGGGCCCCTGGACCCCTGCCCCTGCACCCCTAGTCCCTGGACCCCTGATCCCTGGCCCTCGACCCCTGACTCTGGACCCCTAATCCCTGGCCCTGGACCCCGGCCCCTGCACCCCGAGCCCCTGGCCCTGGGCCCATAGCCCTGGACCCTGGACCCCTGGTCCTGCACCCCTAGCCCCTAACCCTGGACCCCTGACTCCTAGCCCTGGCCCCTGGACCCCTGCCCCTGCACCCCTAGCCCCTGCACCCCTAGCCCCTGGGCCCTCTGACTTCTAGCCCTGGACCCCTGGCCCTGCACCCCTAGCCCCTGGCCCTCGACCCCTGACTCTGGACCCCTAATCCCTGGCCCTGGACTCCTGCCCCTGCACCCCTAGCCCCTGGCCCTGGGCCCATAGCCCTGGACCCTGGACCCCTGGTCCTGCACCCCTAGCCGCTAACCCTGGACCCCTGACTCCTAGCCCTGGGCCCTGGACCCCTACCCCGGGGCCCCTGGACCCCTGCCCCTGCACCCCTAGCCCCTGGACCCCTGACCCCTAGCCCTGGACCCCTAATCCCTGGCCCTGGACCCCTGACTCTGGACCCCTAATCCTGGCCCTGGGCCCCTGGCCCCTGGGCCCCTGGCTGCCTGCCCCTGGGCCCATAGCCCTGGACCCTGGACCCCTGGTCCTGCACCCCTAGCCCCTGGCCCTGGGCCCCTGGACCCTAGCCCTGGGCCCTGGACCCCTACCCCGGGGCCCCTGGACCCCTGCCCCTGCACCCCTAGCCCCTGGACCCCTGACCCCTAGCCCTGGACCTCTAATCCCTGGCCCTGGACCCCTGCCCCTGCACCCCGAGCCCCTGGCCCTGGGCCCATAGCCCTGGACCCTGGACCCCTGGTCCTGCACCCCTAGCCCCTAACCCTGGACCCCTGACTCCTAGCCCTGGCCCCTGGACCCCTGCCCCTGCACCCCTAGCCCCTGCACCCCTAGCCCCTGGCCCTCTGACTTCTAGCCCTGGACCCCTGGCCCTGCACCCCTAGCCCCTGGCCCTCGACCCCTGACTCTGGACCCCTAATCCCTGGCCCTGGACTCCTGCCCCTGCACCCCTAGCCCATGGCCCTGGGCCCATAGCCCTGGACCCTGGACCCCTGGTCCTGCACCCCTAGCCGCTAACCCTGGACCCCTGACTCCTAGCCCTGGGCCCTGGACCCCTACCCCGGGGCCCCTGGACCCCTGCCCCTGCACCCCTAGCCCCTGGACCCCTGACCCCTAGCCCTGGACCCCTAATCCCTGGCCCTGGACCCCTGACTCTGGACCCCTAATCCTGGCCCTGGGCCCCTGGCCCCTGGGCCCCTGGCTGCCTGCCCCTGGGCCCATAGCCCTGGACCCTGGACCCCTGGTCCTGCACCCCTAGCCCCTGGCCCTGGGCCCCTGGACCCTAGCCCTGGGCCCTGGACCCCTACCCCGGGGCCCCTGGACCCCTGCCCCTGCACCCCTAGCCCCTGGACCCCTGACCCCTAGCCCTGGACCTCTAATCCCTGGCCCTGGACCCCTGCCCCTGCACCCCGAGCCCCTGGCCCTGGGCCCATAGCCCTGGACCCTGGACCCCTGGTCCTGCACCCCTAGCCCCTGGCCCTGGGCCCCTGGACCCTAGCCCTGGGCCCTGGACCCCTACCCCGGGGCCCCTGGACCCCTGCCCCTGCACCCCTAGCCCCTGGACCCCTGACCCCTAGCCCTGGACCCCTAATCCCTGGCCCTGGACCCCTGACTCTGGACCCCTAATCCTGGCCCTGGGCCCCTGGCCCCTGGGCCCCTGGCCTCCTGCCCCTGGGCCCATAGCCCTGGACCCTGGACCCCTGGTCCTGCACCCCTAGCCCCTGGCCCTGGGCCCCTGGACCCTAGCCCTGGGCCCTGGACCCCTACCCCGGGGCCCCTGGACCCCTGCCCCTGCACCCCTAGTCCCTGGACCCCTGATCCCTGGCCCTCGACCCCTGACTCTGGACCCCTAATCCCTGGCCCTGGACCCCTGCCCCTGCACCCCGAGCCCCTGGCCCTGGGCCCATAGCCCTGGACCCTGGACCCCTGGTCCTGCACCCCTAGCCCCTAACCCTGGACCCCTGACTCCTAGCCCTGGCCCCTGGACCCCTGCCCCTGCACCCCTAGCCCCTGCACCCCTAGCCCCTGGGCCCTCTGACTTCTAGCCCTGGACCCCTGGCCCTGCACCCCTAGCCCCTGGCCCTCGACCCTTGACTCTGGACCCCTAATCCCTGGCCCTGGACCCCTGCCCCTGCACCCCTAGCCCCTGGACCCCTGACCCCTAGCCCTGGACCTCTAATCCCTGGCCCTGGACCCCTGCCCCTGCACCCCGAGCCCCTGGCCCTGGGCCCATAGCCCTGGACCCTGGACCCCTGGTCCTGCACCCCTAGCCGCTAACCCTGGACCCCTGACTCCTAGCCCTGGGCCCTGGACCCCTACCCCGGGGCCCCTGGACCCCTGCCCCTGCACCCCTAGCCCCTGGACCCCTGACCCCTAGCCCTGGACCCCTAATCCCTGGCCCTGGACCCCTGACTCTGGACCCCTAATCCTGGCCCTGGGCCCCTGGCCCCTGGGCCCCTGGCCGCCTGCCCCTGGGCCCATAGCCCTGGACCCTGGACCCCTGGTCCTGCACCCCTAGCCCCTGGCCCTGGGCCCCTGGACCCTAGCCCTGGGCCCTGGACCCCTACCCCTGGGCCCCTGGACCCCTGCCCCTGCACCCCTAGCCCCTGGACCCCTGACCCCTAGCCCTGGACCCCTAATCCCTGGCCCTGGACCCCTGACTCTGGACCCCTAATCCTGGCCCTGGGCCCCTGGCCCCTGGGCCCCTGGCCTCCTGCCCCTGGGCCCATAGCCCTGGACCCTGGACCCCTGGTCCTGCACCCCTAGCCCCTGGCCCTGGGCCCCTGGACCCTAGTCCCTGGGCCCTGGACCCCTACCCCGGGGCCCCTGGACCCCTGCCCCTGCACCCCTAGTCCCTGGACCCCTGATCCCTGGCCCTCGACCCCTGACTCTGGACCCCTAATCCTGGCCCTGGGCCCCTGGCCCCTGGGCCCCTGGCCTCCTGCCCCTGGGCCCATAGCCCTGGACCCTGGACCCCTGGTCCTGCACCCCTAGCCCCTGGCCCTGGGCCCCTGGACCCTAGCCCTGGGCCCTGGACCCCTACCCCGGGGCCCCTGGACCCCTGCCCCTGCACCCCTAGTCCCTGGACCCCTGATCCCTGGCCCTCGACCCCTGACTCTGGACCCCTAATCCCTGGCCCTGGACCCCTGCCCCTGCACCCCGAGCCCCTGGCCCTGGGCCCATAGCCCTGGACCCTGGACCCCTGGTCCTGCACCCCTAGCCCCTAACCCTGGACCCCTGACTCCTAGCCCTGGCCCCTGGACCCCTGCCCCTGCACCCCTAGCCCCTGCACCCCTAGCCCCTGGCCCTCTGACTTCTAGCCCTGGACCCCTGGCCCTGCACCCCTAGCCCCTGGCCCTCGACCCCTGACTCTGGACCCCTAATCCCTGGCCCTGGACTCCTGCCCCTGCACCCCTAGCCCATGGCCCTGGGCCCATAGCCCTGGACCCTGGACCCCTGGTCCTGCACCCCTAGCCGCTAACCCTGGACCCCTGACTCCTAGCCCTGGGCCCTGGACCCCTACCCCGGGGCCCCTGGACCCCTGCCCCTGCACCCCTAGCCCCTGGACCCCGGGCCGCTAGCCCTGGACCCCTAATCCCTGGCCCTGGACCCCTGCCCCTGCACCCCGAGCCCCTGGCCCTGGGCCCATAGCCCTGGACCCTGGACCCCTGGTCCTGCACCCCTAGCCGCTAACCCTGGACCCCTGACTCCTAGCCCTGGGCCCTGGACCCCTACCCCGGGGCCCCTGGACCCCTGCCCCTGCACCCCTAGCCCCTGGACCCCTGACCCCTAGCCCTGGACCCCTAATCCCTGGCCCTGGACCCCTGACTCTGGACCCCTAATCCTGGCCCCGGGCCCCTGGCCCCTGGGCCCCTGGCCTCCTGCCCCTGGGCCCATAGCCCTGGACCCTGGACCCCTGGTCCTGCACCCCTAGCCCCTGGCCCTGGGCCCCTGGACCCTAGCCCTGGGCCCTGGACCCCTACCCCGGGGCCCCTGGACCCCTGCCCCTGCACCCCTAGTCCCTGGACCCCTGATCCCTGGCCCTCGACCCCTGACTCTGGACCCCTAATCCCTGGCCCGGGACCCCTGCCCCTGCACCCCGAGCCCCTGGCCCTGGGCCCATAGCCCTGGACCCTGGACCCCTGGTCCTGCACCCCTAGCCCCTGGCCCTGGGCCCCTGGACCCTAGCCCTGGGCCCTGGACCCCTACCCCGGGGCCCCTGGACCCCTGCCCCTGCACCCCTAGCCCCTGGACCCCTGACCCCTAGCCCTGGACCTCTAATCCCTGGCCCTGGACCCCTGCCCCTGCACCCCGAGCCCCTGGCCCTGGGCCCATAGCCCTGGACCCTGGACCCCTGGTCCTGCACCCCTAGCCCCTGGCCCTGGGCCCCTGGACCCTAGCCCTGGGCCCTGGACCCCTACCCCGGGGCCCCTGGACCCCTGCCCCTGCACCCCTAGCCCCTGGACCCCTGACCCCTAGCCCTGGACCCCTAATCCCTGGCCCTGGACCCCTGACTCTGGACCCCTAATCCTGGCCCTGGGCCCCTGGCCCCTGGGCCCCTGGCCTCCTGCCCCTGGGCCCATAGCCCTGGACCCTGGACCCCTGGTCCTGCACCCCTAGCCCCTGGCCCTGGGCCCCTGGACCCTAGCCCTGGGCCCTGGACCCCTACCCCGGGGCCCCTGGACCCCTGCCCCTGCACCCCTAGTCCCTGGACCCCTGATCCCTGGCCCTCGACCCCTGACTCTGGACCCCTAATCCCTGGCCCTGGACCCCTGCCCCTGCACCCCGAGCCCCTGGCCCTGGGCCCATAGCCCTGGACCCTGGACCCCTGGTCCTGCACCCCTAGCCCCTAACCCTGGACCCCTGACTCCTAGCCCTGGCCCCTGGACCCCTGCCCCTGCACCCCTAGCCCCTGCACCCCTAGCCCCTGGCCCTCTGACTTCTAGCCCTGGACCCCTGGCCCTGCACCCCTAGCCCCTGGCCCTCGACCCCTGACTCTGGACCCCTAATCCCTGGCCCTGGACCCCTGCCCCTGCACCCCTAGCCCCTGGACCCCTGACCCCTAGCCCTGGACCTCTAATCCCTGGCCCTGGACCCCTGCCCCTGCACCCCGAGCCCCTGGCCCTGGGCCCATAGCCCTGGACCCTGGACCCCTGGTCCTGCACCCCTAGCCGCTAACCCTGGACCCCTGACTCCTAGCCCTGGGCCCTGGACCCCTACCCCGGGGCCCCTGGACCCCTGCCCCTGCACCCCTAGCCCCTGGACCCCTGACCCCTAGCCCTGGACCCCTAATCCCTGGCCCTGGACCCCTGACTCTGGACCCCTAATCCTGGCCCTGGGCCCCTGGCCCCTGGGCCCCTGGCCGCCTGCCCCTGGGCCCATAGCCCTGGACCCTGGACCCCTGGTCCTGCACCCCTAGCCCCTGGCCCTGGGCCCCTGGACCCTAGCCCTGGGCCCTGGACCCCTACCCCTGGGCCCCTGGACCCCTGCCCCTGCACCCCTAGCCCCTGGACCCCTGACCCCTAGCCCTGGACCCCTAATCCCTGGCCCTGGACCCCTGACTCTGGACCCCTAATCCTGGCCCTGGGCCCCTGGCCCCTGGGCCCCTGGCCTCCTGCCCCTGGGCCCATAGCCCTGGACCCTGGACCCCTGGTCCTGCACCCCTAGCCCCTGGCCCTGGGCCCCTGGACCCTAGCCCTGGGCCCTGGACCCCTACCCCGGGGCCCCTGGACCCCTGCCCCTGCACCCCTAGTCCCTGGACCCCTGATCCCTGGCCCTCGACCCCTGACTCTGGACCCCTAATCCCTGGCCCTGGACCCCTGCCCCTGCACCCCGAGCCCCTGGCCCTGGGCCCATAGCCCTGGACCCTGGACCCCTGGTCCTGCACCCCTAGCCCTTAACCCTGGACCCCTGACTCCTAGCCCTGGCCCCTGGACCCCTGCCCCTGCACCCCTAGCCCCTGCACCCCTAGCCCCTGGCCCTCTGACTTCTAGCCCTGGACCCCTGGCCCTGCACCCCTAGCCCCTGGCCCTCGACCCCTGACTCTGGACCCCTAATCCCTGGCCCTGGACTCCTGCCCCTGCACCCCTAGCCCATGGCCCTGGGCCCATAGCCCTGGACCCTGGACCCCTGGTCCTGCACCCCTAGCCGCTAACCCTGGACCCCTGACTCCTAGCCCTGAGCCCTGGACCCCTACCCCGGGGCCCCTGGACCCCTGCCCCTGCACCCCTAGCCCCTGGACCCCTGACCCCTAGCCCTGGACCCCTAATCCCTGGCCCTGGACCCCTGCCCCTGCACCCCGAGCCCCTGGCCCTGGGCCCATAGCCCTGGACCCTGGACCCCTGGTCCTGCACCCCTAGCCGCTAACCCTGGACCCCTGACTCCTAGCCCTGGGCCCTGGACCCCTACCCCGGGGCCCCTGGACCCCTGCCCCTGCACCCCTAGCCCCTGGACCCCTGACCCCTAGCCCTGGACCCCTAATCCCTGGCCCTGGACCCCTGACTCTGGACCCCTAATCCTGGCCCTGGGCCCCTGGCCCCTGGGCCCCTGGCTGCCTGCCCCTGGGCCCATAGCCCTGGACCCTGGACCCCTGGTCCTGCACCCCTAGCCCCTGGCCCTGGGCCCCTGGACCCTAGCCCTGGGCCCTGGACCCCTACCCCGGGGCCCCTGGACCCCTGCCCCTGCACCCCTAGCCCCTGGACCCCTGACCCCTAGCCCTGGACCCCTAATCCCTGGCCCTGGACCCCTGACTCTGGACCCCTAATCCTGGCCCTGGGCCCCTGGCCCCTGGGCCCCTGGCCGCCTGCCCCTGGGCCCATAGCCCTGGACCCTGGACCCCTGGTCCTGCACCCCTAGCCCCTGGCCCTGGGCCCCTGGACCCTAGCCCTGGGCCCTGGACCCCTACCCCGGGGCCCCTGGACCCCTGCCCCTGCACCCCTAGCCCCTGGACCCCTGACCCCTAGCCCTGGACCCCTAAACCCTGGCCCTGGACCCCTGACTCTGGACCCCTAATCCTGGCCCTGGGCCCCTGGCCCCTGGGCCCCTGGCCTCCTGCCCCTGGGCCCATAGCCCTGGACCCTGGACCCCTGGTCCTGCACCCCTAGCCCCTGGCCCTGGGCCCCTGGACCCTAGCCCTGGGCCCTGGACCCCTACCCCGGGGCCCCTGGACCCCTGCCCCTGCACCCCTAGCCCCTGGACCCCTGACCCCTAGCCCTGGACCCCTAATCCCTGGCCCTCGACCCCTGACTCTGGACCCCTAATCCTGGCCCTGGGCCCCTGGCCCCTGGGCCCCTGGCCTCCTGCCCCTGGGCCCATAGCCCTGGACCCTGGACCCCTGGTCCTGCACCCCTAGCCCCTGGCCCTGGGCCCCTGGACCCTAGCCCTGGGCCCTGGACCCCTACCCCGGGGCCCCTGGACCCCTGCCCCTGCACCCCTAGTCCCTGGACCCCTGATCCCTGGCCCTCGACCCCTGACTCTGGACCCCTAATCCCTGGCCCTGGACCCCTGCCCCTGCACCCCGAGCCCCTGGCCCTGGGCCCATAGCCCTGGACCCTGGACCCCTGGTCCTGCACCCCTAGCCCCTAACCCTGGACCCCTGACTCCTAGCCCTGGCCCCTGGACCCCTGCCCCTGCACCCCTAGCCCCTGCACCCCTAGCCCCTGGCCCTCTGACTTCTAGCCCTGGACCCCTGGCCCTGCACCCCTAGCCCCTGGCCCTCGACCCCTGACTCTGGACCCCTAATCCCTGGCCCTGGACTCCTGCCCCTGCACCCCTAGCCCATGGCCCTGGGCCCATAGCCCTGGACCCTGGACCCCTGGTCCTGCACCCCTAGCCCCTGGCCCTGGGCCCCTGGACCCTAGCCCTGGGCCCTGGACCCCTACCCCGGGGCCCCTGGACCCCTGCCCCTGCACCCCTAGCCCCTGGACCCCTGACCCCTAGCCCTGGACCTCTAATCCCTGGCCCTGGACCCCTGCCCCTGCACCCCGAGCCCCTGGCCCTGGGCCCATAGCCCTGGACCCTGGACCCCTGGTCCTGCACCCCTAGCCCCTGGCCCTGGGCCCCTGGACCCTAGCCCTGGGCCCTGGACCCCTACCCCGGGGCCCCTGGACCCCTGCCCCTGCACCCCTAGCCCCTGGACCCCTGACCCCTAGCCCTGGACCCCTAATCCCTGGCCCTGGACCCCTGACTCTGGACCCCTAATCCTGGCCCTGGGCCCCTGGCCCCTGGGCCCCTGGCCTCCTGCCCCTGGGCCCATAGCCCTGGACCCTGGACCCCTGGTCCTGCACCCCTAGCCCCTGGCCCTGGGCCCCTGGACCCTAGCCCTGGGCCCTGGACCCCTACCCCGGGGCCCCTGGACCCCTGCCCCTGCACCCCTAGTCCCTGGACCCCTGATCCCTGGCCCTCGACCCCTGACTCTGGACCCCTAATCCCTGGCCCTGGACCCCTGCCCCTGCACCCCGAGCCCCTGGCCCTGGGCCCATAGCCCTGGACCCTGGACCCCTGGTCCTGCACCCCTAGCCCCTAACCCTGGACCCCTGACTCCTAGCCCTGGCCCCTGGACCCCTGCCCCTGCACCCCTAGCCCCTGCACCCCTAGCCCCTGGGCCCTCTGACTTCTAGCCCTGGACCCCTGGCCCTGCACCCCTAGCCCCTGGCCCTCGACCCCTGACTCTGGACCCCTAATCCCTGGCCCTGGACCCCTGCCCCTGCACCCCTAGCCCCTGGACCCCTGACCCCTAGCCCTGGACCTCTAATCCCTGGCCCTGGACCCCTGCCCCTGCACCCCGAGCCCCTGGCCCTGGGCCCATAGCCCTGGACCCTGGACCCCTGGTCCTGCACCCCTAGCCGCTAACCCTGGACCCCTGACTCCTAGCCCTGGGCCCTGGACCCCTACCCCGGGGCCCCTGGACCCCTGCCCCTGCACCCCTAGCCCCTGGACCCCTGACCCCTAGCCCTGGACCCCTAATCCCTGGCCCTGGACCCCTGACTCTGGACCCCTAATCCTGGCCCTGGGCCCCTGGCCCCTGGGCCCCTGGCCGCCTGCCCCTGGGCCCATAGCCCTGGACCCTGGACCCCTGGTCCTGCACCCCTAGCCCCTGGCCCTGGGCCCCTGGACCCTAGCCCTGGGCCCTGGACCCCTACCCCTGGGCCCCTGGACCCCTGCCCCTGCACCCCTAGCCCCTGCACCCCTAGCCCCTGGCCCTCTGACTTCTAGCCCTGGACCCCTGGCCCTGCACCCCGAGCCCCTGGCCCTGGGCCCATAGCCCTGGACCCTGGACCCCTGGTCCTGCACCCCTAGCCCCTAACCCTGGACCCCTGACTCCTAGCCCTGGCCCCTGGACCCCTGCCCCTGCACCCCTAGCCCCTGCA
Source organism: Cyanocitta stelleri (assembly GCA_026167965.1). NCBI lineage: Eukaryota > Metazoa > Chordata > Aves > Passeriformes > Corvidae > Cyanocitta > Cyanocitta stelleri. The sequence continues at coordinate 43,459 of JANXIP010000065.1, forward strand.
CCCCTAGCCCCTGGCCCTCTGACTTCTAGCCCTGGACCCCTGGCCCTGCACCCCTAGCCCCTGGCCCTCGACCCCTGACTCTGGACCCCTAATCCCTGGCCCTGGACTCCTGCCCCTGCACCCCTAGCCCATGGCCCTGGGCCCATAGCCCTGGACCCTGGACCCCTGGTCCTGCACCCCTAGCCGCTAACCCTGGACCCCTGACTCCTAGCCCTGGGCCCTGGACCCCTACCCCGGGGCCCCTGGACCCCTGCCCCTGCACCCCTAGCCCCTGGACCCCGGGCCGCTAGCCCTGGACCCCTAATCCCTGGCCCTGGACCCCTGCCCCTGCACCCCGAGCCCCTGGCCCTGGGCCCATAGCCCTGGACCCTGGACCCCTGGTCCTGCACCCCTAGCCGCTAACCCTGGACCCCTGACTCCTAGCCCTGGGCCCTGGACCCCTACCCCGGGGCCCCTGGACCCCTGCCCCTGCACCCCTAGCCCCTGGACCCCTGACCCCTAGCCCTGGACCCCTAATCCCTGGCCCTGGACCCCTGACTCTGGACCCCTAATCCTGGCCCTGGGCCCCTGGCCCCTGGGCCCCTGGCCTCCTGCCCCTGGGCCCATAGCCCTGGACCCTGGACCCCTGGTCCTGCACCCCTAGCCCCTGGCCCTGGGCCCCTGGACCCTAGCCCTGGGCCCTGGACCCCTACCCCGGGGCCCCTGGACCCCTGCCCCTGCACCCCTAGTCCCTGGACCCCTGATCCCTGGCCCTCGACCCCTGACTCTGGACCCCTAATCCCTGGCCCGGGACCCCTGCCCCTGCACCCCGAGCCCCTGGCCCTGGGCCCATAGCCCTGGACCCTGGACCCCTGGTCCTGCACCCCTAGCCCTTAACCCTGGACCCCTGACTCCTAGCCCTGGCCCCTGGACCCCTGCCCCTGCACCCCTAGCCCCTGCACCCCTAGCCCCTGGCCCTCTGACTTCTAGCCCTGGACCCCTGGCCCTGCACCCCTAGCCCCTGGCCCTCGACCCCTGACTCTGGACCCCTAATCCCTGGTCCTGGACTCCTGCCCCTGCACCCCTAGCCCCTGGCCCTGGGCCCATAGCCCTGGACCCTGGACCCCTGGTCCTGCACCCCTAGCCGCTAACCCTGGACCCCTGACTCCTAGCCCTGGGCCCTGGACCCCTACTCCGGGGCCCCTGGACCCCTGCCCCTGCACCCCTAGCCCCTGGACCCCTGACCCCTAGCCCTGGACCCCTAATCCCTGGCCCTGGACCCCTGCCCCTGCACCCCGAGCCCCTGGCCTTGGGCCCATAGCCCTGGACCCTGGACCCCTGGTCCTGCACCCCTAGCCGCTAACCCTGGACCCCTGACTCCTAGCCCTGGGCCCTGGACCCCTACCCCGGGGCCCCTGGACCCCTGCCCCTGCACCCCTAGCCCCTGGACCCCTGACCCCTAGCCCTGGACCCCTAATCCCTGGCCCTGGACCCCTAATCCTGGCCCTGGGCCCCTGGCCCCTGGGCCCCTGGCTGCCTGCCCCTGGGCCCATAGCCCTGGACCCTGGACCCCTGGTCCTGCACCCCTAGCCCCTGGCCCTGGGCCCCTGGACCCTAGCCCTGGGCCCTGGACCCCTACCCCGGGGCACCTGGACCACTGCCCCTGCACCCCTAGCCCCTGGACCCCTGACCCCTAGCCCTGGACCCCTAATCCCTGGCCCTGGACCCCTGACTCTGGACCCCTAATCCTGGCCCTGGGCCCCTGGCCCCTGGGCCCCTGGCCTCCTGCCCCTGGGCCCATAGCCCTGGACCCTGGACCCCTGGTCCTGCACCCCTAGCCCCTGGCCCTGGGCCCCTGGACCCTAGCCCTGGGCCCTGGACCCCTACCCCGGGGCCCCTGGACCCCTGCCCCTGCACCCCTAGCCCCTGGACCCCTGACCCCTAGCCCCTGGACCCCTGACCCCTAGCCCTGGACCCCTAATCCCTGGCCCTGGACCCCTGACTCTGGACCCCTAATCCTGGCCCTGGGCCCCTGGCCCCTGGGCCCCTGGCCTCCTGCCCCTGGGCCCATAGCCCTGGACCCTGGACCCCTGGTCCTGCACCCCTAGCCCCTGGCCCTGGGCCCCTGGACCCTAGCCCTGGGCCCTGGACCCCTACCCCGGGGCCCCTGGACCCCTGCCCCTGCACCCCTAGTCCCTGGACCCCTGATCCCTGGCCCTCGACCCCTGACTCTGGACCCCTAATCCCTGGCCCTGGACCCCTGCCCCTGCACCCCGAGCCCCTGGCCCTGGGCCCATAGCCCTGGACCCTGGACCCCTGGTCCTGCACCCCTAGCCCCTAACCCTGGACCCCTGACTCCTAGCCCTGGCCCCTGGACCCCTGCCCCTGCACCCCTAGCCCCTGCACCCCTAGCCCCTGGGCCCTCTGACTTCTAGCCCTGGACCCCTGGCCCTGCACCCCTAGCCCCTGGCCCTCGACCCCTGACTCTGGACCCCTAATCCCTGGCCCTGGACTCCTGCCCCTGCACCCCTAGCCCCTGGCCCTGGGCCCATAGCCCTGGACCCTGGACCCCTGGTCCTGCACCCCTAGCCGCTAACCCTGGACCCCTGACTCCTAGCCCTGGGCCCTGGACCCCTACCCCGGGGCCCCTGGACCCCTGCCCCTGCACCCCTAGCCCCTGGACCCCTGACCCCTAGCCCTGGACCTCTAATCCCTGGCCCTGGACCCCTGCCCCTGCACCCCGAGCCCCTGGCCCTGGGCCCATAGCCCTGGACCCTGGACCCCTGGTCCTGCACCCCTAGCCGCTAACCCTGGACCCCTGACTCCTAGCCCTGGGCCCTGGACCCCTACCCCGGGGCCCCTGGACCCCTGCCCCTGCACCCCTAGCCCCTGGACCCCTGACCCCTAGCCCTGGACCCCTAATCCCTGGCCCTGGACCCCTGACTCTGGACCCCTAATCCTGGCCCTGGGCCCCTGGCCCCTGGGCCCCTGGCCTCCTGCCCCTGGGCCCATAGCCCTGGACCCTGGACCCCTGGTCCTGCACCCCTAGCCCCTGGCGCTGGGCCCCTGGACCCTAGCCTTGGGCCCTGGACCCCTACCCCGGGGCCCCTGGACCCCTGCCCCTGCACCCCTAGTCCCTGGACCCCTGATCCCTGGCCCTCGACCCCTGACTCTGGACCCCTAATCCCTGGCCCGGGACCCCTGCCCCTGCACCCCGAGCCCCTGGCCCTGGGCCCATAGCCCTGGACCCTGGACCCCTGGTCCTGCACCCCTAGCCCTTAACCCTGGACCCCTGACTCCTGGCCCTGGCCCCTGGACCCCTGCCCCTGCACCCCTAGCCCCTGCACCCCTAGCCCCTGGCCCTCTGACTTCTAGCCCTGGACCCCTGGCCCTGCACTTCTAGCCCCTGGCCCTCGACCCCTGACTCTGGACCCCTAATCCCTGGTCCTGGACTCCTGCCCCTGCACCCCTAGCCCCTGGGCCCATAGCCCTGGACCCTGGACCCCGGGTCCTGCACCCCTAGCCGCTAACCCTGGACCCCTGACTCCTAGCCCTGGGCCCTGGACCCCTACTCCGGGGCCCCTGGACCCCTGCCCCTGCACCCCTAGCCCCTGGACCCCTGACCCCTAGCCCTGGACCCCTAATCCCTGGCCCTGGACCCCTGCCCCTGCACCTCGAGCCCCTGGCCTTGGGCCCATAGCCCTGGACCCTGGACCCCTGGTCCTGCACCCCTAGCCGCTAACCCTGGACCCCTGACTCCTAGCCCTGGGCCCTGGACCCCTACCCCGGGGCCCCTGGACCCCTGCCCCTGCACCCCTAGCCCCTGGACCCCTGACCCCTAGCCCTGGACCCCTAATCCCTGGCCCTCGACCCCTGACTCTGGACCCCTAATCCTGGCCCTGGGCCCCTGGCCCCTGGGCCCCTGGCCGCCTGCCCCTGGGCCCATAGCCCTGGACCCTGGACCCCTGGTCCTGCACCCCTAGCCCCTGGCCCTGGGCCCCTGGACCCTAGCCCTGGGCCCTGGACCCCTACCCCGGGGCCCCTGGACCCCTGCCCCTGCACCCCTAGCCCCTGGACCCCTGACCCCTAGCCCTGGACCCCTAATCCCTGGCCCTCGACCCCTGACTCTGGACCCCTAATCCTGGCCCTGGGCCCCTGGCCCCTGGGCCCCTGGCCTCCTGCCCCTGGGCCCATAGCCCTGGACCCTGGACCCCTGGTCCTGCAACCCTAGCCCCTGGCCCTGGGCCCCTGGACCCTAGCCCTGGGCCCTGGACCCCTACCCCTGGGCCCCTGGACCCCTGCCCCTGCACCCCTAGTCCCTGGACCCCTGATCCCTGGCCCTCGACCCCTGACTCTGGACCCCTAATCCCTGGCCCTGGACCCCTGCCCCTGCACCCCTAGCCCCTGGCCCTGGGCCCATAGCCCTGGACCCTGGACCCCTGGTCCTGTACCCCTAGCCCCTAACCCTGGACCCCTGACTCCTAGCCCTGGCCCCTGGACCCCTGCCCCTGCACCCCTAGCCCCTGCACCCCTAGCCCCTGGCCCTCTGACTTCTAGCCCTGGACCCCTGGCCCTGCACCCCTAGCCCCTGGCCCTCGACCCCTGACTCTGGACCCCTAATCCCTGGCCCTGGACTCCTGCCCCTGCACCCCTAGCCCCTGGCCCTGGGCCCATAGCCCTGGACCCTGGACCCCTGGTCCTGCACCCCTAGCCGCTAACCCTGGACCCCTGACTCCTAGCCCTGGGCCCTGGACCCCTACCCCGGGGCCCCTGGACCCCTGCCCCTGCACCCCTAGCCCCTGGACCCCTGACCCCTAGCCCTGGACCCCTAATCCCTGGCCCTCGACCCCTGACTCTGGACCCCTAATCCTGGCCCTGGGCCCCTGGCCCCTGGGCCCCTGGCCTCCTGCCCCTGGGCCCATAGCCCTGGACCCTGGACCCCTGGTCCTGCACCCCTAGCCCCTGGCCCTGGGCCCCTGGACCCTAACCCTGGGCCCTGGACCCCTACCCCTGGGCCCCTGGACCCCTGCCCCTGCACCCCTAGCCCCTGGCCCTCTGACTCCTAGCCCTGGACCCCTGGACCCCTGGCCCTGCACCCCTAGCCCCTGGCCCTGGACCCCTGGCCCTGCACCCCTAGCCCCTGGCCCTGGGCCCATAGCCCTGCACCCCTAGCCCCTGGACCCCTGACCCCTAGCCCTGGACCCCTAATCCCTGGCCCTGGACCCCTGCCCCTGCACCCCGAGCCCCTGGCCCTGGGCCCATAGCCCTGGACCCTGGACCCCTGGTCCTGCACCCCTAGCCGCTAACCCTGGACCCCTGACTCCTAGCCCTGGGCCCTGGACCCCTACCCCGGGGCCCCTGGACCCCTGCCCCTGCACCCCTAGCCCCTGGACCCCTGACCCCTAGCCCTGGACCCCTAATCCCTGGCCCTGGACCCCTGCCCCTGCACCCCGAGCCCCTGGCCCTGGGCCCATAGCCCTGGACCCTGGACCCCTGGTCCTGCACCCCTAGCCGCTAACCCTGGACCCCTGACTCTTAGCCCTGGGCCCTGGACCCCTACCCCGGGGCCCCTGGACCCCTGCCCCTGCACCCCTAGCCCCTGCACCCCTAGCCCCTGGCCCTCTGACTTCTAGCCCTGGACCCCTGGCCCTGCACCCCTAGCCCCTGGCCCTCGACCCCTGACTCTGGACCCCTAATCCCTGGTCCTGGACTCCTGCCCCTGCACCCCTAGCCCCTGGCCCTGGGCCCATAGCCCTGGACCCTGGACCCCTGGTCCTGCACCCCTAGCCGCTAACCCTGGACCCCTGACTCCTAGCCCTGGGCCCTGGACCCCTACTCCGGGGCCCCTGGACCCCTGCCCCTGCACCCCTAGCCCCTGGACCCCTGACCCCTAGCCCTGGACCCCTAATCCCTGGCCCTGGACCCCTGCCCCTGCACCCCGAGCCCCTGGCCTTGGGCCCATAGCCCTGGACCCTGGACCCCTGGTCCTGCACCCCTAGCCGCTAACCCTGGACCCCTGACTCCTAGCCCTGGGCCCTGGACCCCTACCCCGGGGCCCCTGGACCCCTGCCCCTGCACCCCTAGCCCCTGGACCCCTGACCCCTAGCCCTGGACCCCTAATCCCTGGCCCTGGACCCCTAATCCTGGCCCTGGGCCCCTGGCCCCTGGGCCCCTGGCTGCCTGCCCCTGGGCCCATAGCCCTGGACCCTGGACCCCTGGTCCTGCACCCCTAGCCCCTGGCCCTGGGCCCCTGGACCCTAGCCCTGGGCCCTGGACCCCTACCCCGGGGCACCTGGACCACTGCCCCTGCACCCCTAGCCCCTGGACCCCTGACCCCTAGCCCTGGACCCCTAATCCCTGGCCCTGGACCCCTGACTCTGGACCCCTAATCCTGGCCCTGGGCCCCTGGCCCCTGGGCCCCTGGCCTCCTGCCCCTGGGCCCATAGCCCTGGACCCTGGACCCCTGGTCCTGCACCCCTAGCCCCTGGCCCTGGGCCCCTGGACCCTAGCCCTGGGCCCTGGACCCCTACCCCGGGGCCCCTGGACCCCTGCCCCTGCACCCCTAGCCCCTGGACCCCTGACCCCTAGCCCCTGGACCCCTGACCCCTAGCCCTGGACCCCTAATCCCTGGCCCTGGACCCCTGACTCTGGACCCCTAATCCTGGCCCTGGGCCCCTGGCCCCTGGGCCCCTGGCCTCCTGCCCCTGGGCCCATAGCCCTGGACCCTGGACCCCTGGTCCTGCACCCCTAGCCCCTGGCCCTGGGCCCCTGGACCCTAGCCCTGGGCCCTGGACCCCTACCCCGGGGCCCCTGGACCCCTGCCCCTGCACCCCTAGTCCCTGGACCCCTGATCCCTGGCCCTCGACCCCTGACTCTGGACCCCTAATCCCTGGCCCTGGACCCCTGCCCCTGCACCCCGAGCCCCTGGCCCTGGGCCCATAGCCCTGGACCCTGGACCCCTGGTCCTGCACCCCTAGCCCCTAACCCTGGACCCCTGACTCCTAGCCCTGGCCCCTGGACCCCTGCCCCTGCACCCCTAGCCCCTGCACCCCTAGCCCCTGGGCCCTCTGACTTCTAGCCCTGGACCCCTGGCCCTGCACCCCTAGCCCCTGGCCCTCGACCCCTGACTCTGGACCCCTAATCCCTGGCCCTGGACTCCTGCCCCTGCACCCCTAGCCCCTGGCCCTGGGCCCATAGCCCTGGACCCTGGACCCCTGGTCCTGCACCCCTAGCCGCTAACCCTGGACCCCTGACTCCTAGCCCTGGGCCCTGGACCCCTACCCCGGGGCCCCTGGACCCCTGCCCCTGCACCCCTAGCCCCTGGACCCCTGACCCCTAGCCCTGGACCTCTAATCCCTGGCCCTGGACCCCTGCCCCTGCACCCCGAGCCCCTGGCCCTGGGCCCATAGCCCTGGACCCTGGACCCCTGGTCCTGCACCCCTAGCCGCTAACCCTGGACCCCTGACTCCTAGCCCTGGGCCCTGGACCCCTACCCCGGGGCCCCTGGACCCCTGCCCCTGCACCCCTAGCCCCTGGACCCCTGACCCCTAGCCCTGGACCCCTAATCCCTGGCCCTGGACCCCTGACTCTGGACCCCTAATCCTGGCCCTGGGCCCCTGGCCCCTGGGCCCCTGGCCTCCTGCCCCTGGGCCCATAGCCCTGGACCCTGGACCCCTGGTCCTGCACCCCTAGCCCCTGGCGCTGGGCCCCTGGACCCTAGCCTTGGGCCCTGGACCCCTACCCCGGGGCCCCTGGACCCCTGCCCCTGCACCCCTAGTCCCTGGACCCCTGATCCCTGGCCCTCGACCCCTGACTCTGGACCCCTAATCCCTGGCCCGGGACCCCTGCCCCTGCACCCCGAGCCCCTGGCCCTGGGCCCATAGCCCTGGACCCTGGACCCCTGGTCCTGCACCCCTAGCCCTTAACCCTGGACCCCTGACTCCTAGCCCTGGCCCCTGGACCCCTGCCCCTGCACCCCTAGCCCCTGCACCCCTAGCCCCTGGCCCTCTGACTTCTAGCCCTGGACCCCTGGCTCTGCACTTCTAGCCCCTGGCCCTCGACCCCTGACTCTGGACCCCTAATCCCTGGTCCTGGACTCCTGCCCCTGCACCCCTAGCCCCTGGGCCCATAGCCCTGGACCCTGGACCCCGGGTCCTGCACCCCTAGCCGCTAACCCTGGACCCCTGACTCCTAGCCCTGGGCCCTGGACCCCTACTCCGGGGCCCCTGGACCCCTGCCCCTGCACCCCTAGCCCCTGGACCCCTGACCCCTAGCCCTGGACCCCTAATCCCTGGCCCTGGACCCCTGCCCCTGCACCCCGAGCCCCTGGCCTTGGGCCCATAGCCCTGGACCCTGGACCCCTGGTCCTGCACCCCTAGCCGCTAACCCTGGACCCCTGACTCCTAGCCCTGGGCCCTGGACCCCTACCCCGGGGCCCCTGGACCCCTGCCCCTGCACCCCTAGCCCCTGGACCCCTGACCCCTAGCCCTGGACCCCTAATCCCTGGCCCTCGACCCCTGACTCTGGACCCCTAATCCTGGCCCTGGGCCCCTGGCCCCTGGGCCCCTGGCCGCCTGCCCCTGGGCCCATAGCCCTGGACCCTGGACCCCTGGTCCTGCACCCCTAGCCCCTGGCCCTGGGCCCCTGGACCCTAGCCCTGGGCCCTGGACCCCTACCCCGGGGCCCCTGGACCCCTGCCCCTGCACCCCTAGCCCCTGGACCCCTGACCCCTAGCCCTGGACCCCTAATCCCTGGCCCTCGACCCCTGACTCTGGACCCCTAATCCTGGCCCTGGGCCCCTGGCCCCTGGGCCCCTGGCCTCCTGCCCCTGGGCCCATAGCCCTGGACCCTGGACCCCTGGTCCTGCAACCCTAGCCCCTGGCCCTGGGCCCCTGGACCCTAGCCCTGGGCCCTGGACCCCTACCCCTGGGCCCCTGGACCCCTGCCCCTGCACCCCTAGTCCCTGGACCCCTGATCCCTGGCCCTCGACCCCTGACTCTGGACCCCTAATCCCTGGCCCTGGACCCCTGCCCCTGCACCCCTAGCCCCTGGCCCTGGGCCCATAGCCCTGGACCCTGGACCCCTGGTCCTGTACCCCTAGCCCCTAACCCTGGACCCCTGACTCCTAGCCCTGGCCCCTGGACCCCTGCCCCTGCACCCCTAGCCCCTGCACCCCTAGCCCCTGGCCCTCTGACTTCTAGCCCTGGACCCCTGGCCCTGCACCCCTAGCCCCTGGCCCTCGACCCCTGACTCTGGACCCCTAATCCCTGGCCCTGGACTCCTGCCCCTGCACCCCTAGCCCCTGGCCCTGGGCCCATAGCCCTGGACCCTGGACCCCTGGTCCTGCACCCCTAGCCGCTAACCCTGGACCCCTGACTCCTAGCCCTGGGCCCTGGACCCCTACCCCGGGGCCCCTGGACCCCTGCCCCTGCACCCCTAGCCCCTGGACCCCTGACCCCTAGCCCTGGACCCCTAATCCCTGGCCCTCGACCCCTGACTCTGGACCCCTAATCCTGGCCCTGGGCCCCTGGCCCCTGGGCCCCTGGCCTCCTGCCCCTGGGCCCATAGCCCTGGACCCTGGACCCCTGGTCCTGCACCCCTAGCCCCTGGCCCTGGGCCCCTGGACCCTAACCCTGGGCCCTGGACCCCTACCCCTGGGCCCCTGGACCCCTGCCCCTGCACCCCTAGCCCCTGGCCCTCTGACTCCTAGCCCTGGACCCCTGGACCCCTGGCCCTGCACCCCTAGCCCCTGGCCCTGGACCCCTGGCCCTGCACCCCTAGCCCCTGGCCCTGGGCCCATAGCCCTGCACCCCTAGCCCCTGGACCCCTGACCCCTAGCCCTGGACCCCTAATCCCTGGCCCTGGACCCCTGCCCCTGCACCCCGAGCCCCTGGCCCTGGGCCCATAGCCCTGGACCCTGGACCCCTGGTCCTGCACCCCTAGCCGCTAACCCTGGACCCCTGACTCCTAGCCCTGGGCCCTGGACCCCTACCCCGGGGCCCCTGGACCCCTGCCCCTGCACCCCTAGCCCCTGGACCCCTGACCCCTAGCCCTGGACCCCTAATCCCTGGCCCTGGACCCCTGCCCCTGCACCCCGAGCCCCTGGCCCTGGGCCCATAGCCCTGGACCCTGGACCCCTGGTCCTGCACCCCTAGCCGCTAACCCTGGACCCCTGACTCTTAGCCCTGGGCCCTGGACCCCTACCCCGGGGCCCCTGGACCCCTGCCCCTGCACCCCTAGCCCCTGGACCCCTGACCCCTAGCCCTGGACCCCTAATCCCTGGCCCTCGACCCCTGACTCTGGACCCCTAATCCTGGCCCTGGGCCCCTGGCCCCTGGGCCCCTGGCCTCCTGCCCCTGGGCCCATAGCCCTGGACCCTGGACCCCTGGTCCTGCACCCCTAGCCCCTGGCCCTGGGCCCCTGGACCCTAACCCTGGGCCCTGGACCCCTACCCCTGGGCCCCTGGACCCCTGCCCCTGCACCCCTAGCCCCTGGCCCTCTGACTCCTAGCCCTGGACCCCTGGACCCCTGGCCCTGCACCCCTAGCCCCTGGCCCTGGACCCCTGGCCCTGCACCCCTAGCCCCTGGCCCTGGGCCCATAGCCCTGGACCCCGGGCCCCTAACTCTGGACCCCTGACCCCCTAGCCCTGGACCCGTAACCCCAGACCCTGTGGCCCGTGGCCCCTAGACCCTAGCCTGTGACCCCTAACCCTGCCTCCTACCCTGCACACCTGTCCCTAGCCTGTGCTCCTCACCTGCACCTACACCCCTGACCCTGCCTCTTGCCCTATATCTGCACCCTTGACCTGTGGTCCTCATGTGCACCTGTGCCCCTAGTGTGTGGTCCCTACTTGCACCTGCACCCTTAACCTGTACTCCTACTGTGCACCTGTACCCCTAACCTGTGCTCATTTGAACCTCCACCCCTAACCTGCACTCCTTCCCTGCGCCTGCACCCCTGGCCCTTACTCCTCACCTGCACCTGGCACCCCTAGTGGGCACCTGTGCCCCTACCCTGTGTACTACTGTCCCCCTCGGCCCCTGGCCCTTACCTGCCGGTCTCTGGCCTGCGTGCGTTGTCCCTTGTGTGGTGGGCTCCTGCCGTGGTCCTGGTGGTGGGGCTCTGGCATTGTATTGGTATTGGGGCTATAGGGTTGGGGTCAGGGTTTGGGGTTGGGGGTAGGGGGCTGGGGTTAGGTGGGGAGGGTGCTGGCATGGGCTCAGCATTTTGGATTATTGCCTCCAGCTGTGGGGAGGGTGCTGGCATGGGCTCGGCATTCAGGGCAATTGCCTCCAGCTGTGGGGAGGGCTGCTACCTGTGGCTGCTTTTTGGGGAGAAAGGGGATTTGTTTGGGGTCCTGGTTAAGGTTAGGTTTAGGGAACAGGGCTTGTGTATCGTACCCCTTGTGTTTGTTGTGGAGTGTGTGGTTTTTGAGCCCTTTCTCTTTATTCCCTGGCTTCCCTCTGGGCTCTTGGCCTTTATTATATTCTCCTGCTGCCTCCCCCTTGGGCTCTTAGCCTTTATTATACCCCCCTGCAATCTCCCCCTGGGCTCTCAGCCTTTATTGTGTCCCTCCTTGGCTGCTACCCTTTTTGTGTTTTTCTAACCTTTTTTGTGTGGGTGTTCTCCTTTCATGGGGGCTGTGCCGCTCTCCTGGTGTGGGGGGGTCTGCCTGCTGTGGCTGGATGGGCTGAAATGGTGGCCTGAGGGGTGCTGTGGGGTGGTACGCGAATGGCGGGAAGGGGGGGCTGCCCTGAGGGGAGCCGGAATGGCGGGAAGGGCCGCCGTGAGGCGGCGCGGGGTGGGGGGGTCCCCCGAGGGGACCCGCGGGCGGCGAGGGGCGGGGGCTGCCCTGAGGGGGGTCGCAATGGCGGGAAGGGCTGCCGTGAGGCGGCGCGGGGTGGGGGGGTGCCCTGAGGGGACCCGCGGGCGGCGAGGGGTGGGGGGTACCCTGAGGGGGTCCGGAATACCGGGGGGGGGGCTGCCGTGAGGCGGCGCGGGGTGGGGGGGGTGCCGTGAGGGGACCCGCGGGCGGCACGGGGTGGGGGATGCCCTGAGGGGGTTCGGAATGGCGGGAGGGGCTGCCGTGAGGGGACCCGCGGGTGGCACGGGGCGGGGGATACCGTGAGGGGACCCAGAATGGCAGGAGGGGGGAGCGGCGGGGGGGAGCGGCGGGGCGGTGTGAGGCGGTGGAGCGGTGCGGGAGCGGTGGGGGGGTGGCGGCGGCTCACGGAGGGCTGGCGGGTGGCTCCAGGCTGCGGCGGAGGCTCACGGAGGGCTGGCGGGTGGCTCCAGGCGGCGGCGGGTGCTGGACCGGTGGGCTCTGGGTGCCGGCAGGTGCAGGATCGGCGCGGGACTGGCGGAGGGGCGGTGCCGGGGGCGGGAAATGCCGTGAGGGGAGGGGGGCGGGGCTACATTTCGCGCGCGCGCGAAGGAGGAGGGCGGAGCCGGGGGCGGGGCGGCGTGAGGGGAGGGGGGCGGGGCTACATTTCGCGCGCGCGCGAAGGAGGGGGCGGAGCCGGGGCGGGGCGCCCTGAGGGGACCCGCGGGTGGCGAGGGGCGGGGGATACCCTGAGGGGGGCTGTAATGGCGGGGGAGCTGCCCTGAGGGGACCCGCGGGCGGCGAGGGGTGGGGGGTACCCTGAGGGGGTCCGGGGTACCGGGAGGGGCTGCCGTGAGGCGGCGCGGGGTGGGGGGGGTGCCGTGAGGGGACCCGCGGGCGGCGAGGGGCGGGGGATACCCTGAGGGGGGCTGTAATGGCGGGAGGGGCTGCCGTGAGGCGGCGGGGGGTGCCGTGAGGGGACCCGCGGGCGGCGAGGGGTGGGGGGTACCCTGAGGGGGTCCGGAATACCTGGGGGGGCTGCCGTGAGGCGGCGCGGAGTGGCGGGGTGCCCTGAGGGGACCCGCGGGCGGCACGGGGTGGGGGATGCCCTGAGGGGGTTCGGAATGGCGGGAGGGGCTGCCGTGAGGCGGCGCGGAGTGGCGGGGTGCCGTGAGGGGACCCGCGGGCGGCACGGGGTGGGGGATGCCCTGAGGGGGTTCGGGGTACCGGGAGGGGCTGCCGTGAGGCGGCGCGGGGTGGGGGGGGTGCCGTGAGGGGACCCGCGGGCGGCGAGGGGTGGGGGGGTACCCTGAGGGGGTCCGGAATACCGGGGGGGGCTGCCGTGAGGCGGCGCGGGGTGGGGGGGTGCCCTGAGGGGACCCGCGGGCGGCGAGGGGTGGGGGGTACCCTGAGGGGGTCCGGAATACCGGGGGGGGCTGCCGTGAGGCGGCGCGGAGTGGCGGGGTGCCGTGAGGGGACCCGCGGGCGGCACGGGGTGGGGGATGCCCTGAGGGGGTTCGGAATGGCGGGAGGGGCTGCCGTGAGGGGACCCGCGGGCGGCACGGGGCGGGGGATACCGTGAGGGGACCCAGAATGGCAGGAGGGGGGAGCGGTGGGGGGGAGCGGCGGGGCGGTGTGAGGCGGTGGAGCGGTGCGGGAGCGGTGGGGGGGTGGCGGAGGCTCACGGAGGGCTGGCGAGTGGCTGCAGGCGGCGGCGGGTGCTGGACCGGTGGGCTCTGGGTGCCGGCAGGTGCAGGATCGGCGCGGGACTGGCGGAGGGGCGGTGCCGGGGGCGGGAAATGCCGTGAGGGGAAGGGGGGCGGGGCTACATTTCGCGCGCGCGCGAAGGAGGGGGGCGGAGCCGGGGCGGGGCGGTGTGAGGGGAGGGGGGCGGGGCTACATTTCGCGCGCGCGGAGGGGGCGGAGCCGGGGGCGGGGCGGCGTGACGCAAGCGCCGGGGGCGGAGCCGGGGGGCGGTGCGGCGTGACGCAAGCGCCGGGGGCGGCGCCGGGGGGGGCGGTGCGGCGTGACGCAGGCGGCAGGGGCGGCGCCGGGGGGCGGAGCGGCGTGACGCAAGCGCCGGGGGCGGCGCGGCGTGACGCAAGCGCCGGGGGCGGAGCCGGGGGGCGGTGCGGCGTGACGCAAGCGCCGGGGGCGCCGCCGGGGGGGGCGGTGCGGCGTGACGCAGGCGGCGGGGGCGGTGCCGGGGGGCGGAGCGGCGTGACGCAAGCGCCGGAGGCGGCGCGGCGTGACGCAAGCGGGGGGGCGGTGCCGGGGGGCGGAGCGGCGTGACGCAAGCGCCGGGGGCGGTGCCGGGGGGGCGGTGCGGCGTGACGCAAGCGCCGGGGGCGGCGCCGGGGGGCGGATCGGCGCGACGCAAGCGCCGGGGGCGGCGCGGCGTGACGCAAGCGGGGGGGGCGGTGCGGCGTGACGCAAGCGCCGGGGGCGGCGCCGGGGGGGCGGTGCGGCGTGACGCAAGCGCCGGAGGCGGCGCCGGGGGGGCGGTGCGGCGTGACGCAAGCGCCGGGGGCGGTGCCGGGGGGCGGAGCGGCGCGACGCAAGCGCCGGGGGCGGTGCGGCGTGACGCAAGCGGGGGGGGCGGTGCCGGGGGGCGGAGCGGCGCGACGCAAGCGCCGGGGGCGGCGCGGCGTGACGCAAGCGGGGGGGGCGGTGCCGGGGGGCGGTGCGACGTGACGCAAGCGCCGGGGGCGGAGCCGGGGGCGGTGCGGCGTGACGCAGGCGGCGGGGGCGGTGCCGGGGGGCGGAGCGGCGTGACGCAAGCGCCGGGGGCGGTGCGGCGTGACGCAAGCGCCGGGGGCGGTGCCGGGGGGGGCGGTGCGGCGTGACGCAAGCGCCGGGGGCGGTACCGGTGGGCGGAGCGGCGTGACGCAAGCGGCGGGGGCGGAGCGGCGTGACGCGGGCCAGGGGGCGGTGACCGGGGCGGTGCGACGCAGGCCAGGGGAGCGGCGACCGGGGTCGAGGGGGGGCGTGACGCGGGCCAGGGGAGCGGCGACCGGGGCGGGACGTGACAGGGGCCAGGGGGGCGGTGGCGCATGTGTGGGGGTGGGGGCCTGTGATGAATGGGGGGGGGGTGTAGAGCTTAGGATGAGTGATAGGTGTGGGTGGTATCCAATTAGTGCTCCAGATGGGAGTAGCTAGGTACTGATTACTCAATTCAATTGCTTACTCCAGGTGGAGCACTAATTAGGGGCCCTATATACTATATATAAAAAGAAGAAAAATAATAAGTCTGGTGCAGCAGTAGCACTTTTAATGCTCCCTGGGAGTAAAAATTCTATATGTGAAACTTTTTTTTTTTTTTTACTCCCAGGGAGCATTAAAAGTGCTACTGCTGCTTTTTTAAACTTCAGCTATAAAGAAAAATAAACTTTATTTCTAACAAAAGTTAGAAATAAAGTTTGAGTTAGAGAGAAAGAGAGAAGCAAAGTAGAAAAGTTAAAGTTAGAGAAAAAGAGAGAAAGAGAAAAGCAAAGTAGAAAAATTAAAGTTAGAGGGAAAGAGAAAAAGAGAAAAGCAAAGCAGAAAGGGTAGAGGGAAAGAGAAAAGCAAAGCAGAAAGGGTAGAGGGAAAGAGAAAAGCAAAGCTAAAGGGTTAGAGAGAAATAGGAAAGTAAAGTAGAAAAGTTAAAGTTAGAGGGAAAGAGGAAAGTAAAGCAAAAGAGTTAGAGGGAAAGAGAAAAGCAAAGCTAAAGAGTTAAAGTCAGAGGGAAAGAGAAAAGTAAAGTTAAAAAGTTAGAGAGAGAGAGAAAAGTTAAAGACAGAAAAGTAGAGTTGAAGAGAAGAGGAAAGAGAAAAGTAGAGAAAACACAGGAATAAAGACAAACAGAGGAACAAAGAAGAGTTAAAGAGAAAAATAGAGAAGGACAGAAACAGAGTTAAAGAGAAAAAGAGAGAGACAAAGCAATAAGGAGAAATAGGGAAGCAAAGAAACAGAGTTCTAGAGAAGCAAAGAAATGGAGTCAGAGACAAACAAGGAAATAGTTAAAGAGAAATAGGGAAATAAACCTAGAGAGAAACATAATTGGAGAGACAGAGGTAGAAATGAGAAAAAGAACAACAGACACAGAAATAAAGATAGACAGAGAAAAGTAAAGTGAGGAATAGACTGAAAAGTAAAGCAAAGCAAGAAATACAGTGAAAAAATGACTACACCACACCAAAGAAAGACAGGAGCCAAGGAAGGGGGGGGGGGGTTGGCTGGGGATCTTTATTAGGGTTTTAGAGTTTATTCAACTTTCTTGAATGGATTATTGTATTTACACTCTAGCACAATATACAGAAACAACAATGTATACAAATAAAGTACAAATACAATCCATATACACACTGGTAAAAGTCCTATTTGCATACAGAGCAATACATGGAAATACAGCAGCAAACACAAATAGAGACCAATACAGAGCAGCACAAGCCAAATACATATCAATACAATATAACAATTATTCTAGGTCTGGAAAACTTGCTACATTTTGTTTTATTGTTACAGAAAACCCAAAACAACAGCACCACAGGGAGAACATACCAGTCATCCACCACACACACCTCTTTCAGCTTCCACACAACCCCACCATTGCTCTCATCACAACCACTCTCCTCACCCTGGCCCCTCGGGAACGGGGTTCCCGAGAGCCTCCAAATCGTCCTGCCTGACAAAACCCCGGCCCGGCCCGGTCCGCACCCAAACCTTGGCAATGAACATCGCCTCGCAGACCGGCCGGGACCGAGGAAAAAAAAACCCAGCCGGGGGGGAAAAAAAAAAAAAAAAACCCCAGCTGGGGTTTTTTTATTCTAAATTTAAAAATGTGTTGAAAAACCTGAAAGGCAAAAACCAAACACACAAGGTTAGAACCATTCCACACACACACCTCTTTCAGCTTCCACACAATCCCACCATCATCTCAACCACTCTCCCCACCCAGGCTCCTCGGGAACGGGGTTCCCGAGAGCCTCCAAACCGTCCTGCCTGACAAAACCCCGGCCCGGCACGGTCCGCACCCAAACCTTGGCGATGAACATTGCCTCGCAGACCGGCCGGGACCGAGGAAAAAAAAAACCCAGCCGGGGGGGAAAAAAAAAAAACCGCCCCAGCTGGGGTTTTTTTATTCTAAATTTAAAAATGTGTTGAAAAACCTGAAAGGCAAAAACCAAACACGCAAGGTTAGAACCATTCCACACACACACTCTCACAGGCAGACACAACCACATAGGCAGACAACCTCTCACACACAGATACAGACAGTCACACACTCTTCAGCTTACACACTAACTGCAGCCATTCATCAAAACACTCCACCGATGAAGATACTTTGATACATCTTCCCTGGCTGCCGCTCCTCGACATCGAATCGTAGATTCCGGGAAAATTGGTAGCATGGGTGACCGTGGAGATCCAAAGCCGCCTCGTGACCTGCAAGAAAACGTGAAGCGGTCAGAGAGTGGCCCGTGGCTAGGAGTTATCCCCACACCGGGCCCATACATTTTCTGCCCAAAACCCCACAGAAAATAGATGAACCCTTAAATTTTATGACTGTTCTACCTAACTGTGACTCTACATGCCAGGGCAGGGCGGCTCCGACCCTAAGCGGCGCACGGACGGGCGGCACCCCAAATTAAGAAAAGATGACGCGAGGGCTCGAGATTGAGTCTCCGGAAGATTAATTCTCGAGCGCGATACGCTTAGAGGCGATGGAACCTACTGAAATATTGCGGTCACAGAGGGAGGGTCCGATACCCTCGCTATAGAAGCCCAAGGGAATGGCATGTGAAAAGAAGCCAGTACCAAAACTGAGAAGGAAGATGGATGAGAACATCTTGTGTATTTCCTCCGGTCTCAAGAAGTAAAATGGTAAGGATGCCAGAATAAGCCCCATCCGGGAAAGTAGGCAAGTAGAGTACAGCCAATACGGCCCAGAACAATGCAAAAAAATCACTGATATGCAACAAAGCCCTGTGACACAGAGGACAATGGACACTACAGAACATAGACGCAACCTACAGAACATAGACGCAAGTTGAAACTGCCCAGCAGTTTCACCTGATGGACCCAAGATTCCTACTGCAAGATGAGCCAGAGGCCAATGATGCCAAAGGAAAAAAAGCTCTATGGGAATAGCACATGATGGCAAAACATATGTCCTTACAAGAAGTTAGTGCTAAAGCTGTTAAGAGGATGCTCAAGAAGCTCAGTAGGCCTAGAGAAGAAGGCAACAACTGCTAGGGGACCGGGGCGATCGCTCCGGACCCAAAGGTGAGCTCCTCAGACAAAAAGATCCATGATGACATCAAGACTCAGAAGGCCTATGACGTGAAGCTCGTGAGAACACGGAGACGGGTCGGAACCGTCCTGCCCGGCAAAAGGTGGGGTGATGCTGAGGAGAAACCCTCTCCCTTTACTTCCAAGGGGCCTATCCCGCTACAGCCCTCTCCTCTAAGCTAACTTCAAATTGCCTCCTGCAAGTCCAAAGGGTTTTCCCTTGTCCCCACCACCGGTCCCAACACTTAGCTTTTGGAGGACGAGCCGACAAAATCCATCCTCAATGGAAATGAGCACACGGGCACCGTGGATGTTGATATAGTCCCCAGGGTCTGTTTTGGTGGCTGCAAAAATTCAGAAAAAAAATTCAGACCGCGGTGAGACGTCACAAAAGCGACCCCTTCGGCAAGGCCTCCCTCCCTCCTAAGGGCCGAGGCTCGTCGCTTACCTGCCGCTTCCAAACTTGAGCTCCGCAGCTGCTCACGGTACCTAAGACAACAAAACAGAAAATGTCACTGTGGCCCTCGAGAATATTAATCCCCGGGGGTCCTCCACACCGGTACCCCGGCTCACCTCAAATCTTCATCCGATTCCAGAGGCGGCCCAGAAAATACCTGCAAAGCAAAAAGGTACATGCTTAGCACACCGCCACAATACCGCTCGCCTATTACTTGCCCCACTTAAAGGCCAACTCACCTGATTGTCTCTATTTCTTGGCACGTCCAAGGCAGCAGCGGCAGCACCTGCAAAGAAACAAAGCAAAAAACATCCTGAAAGACTCTGAAATCACAACCTCCCCCCTCCAATTAAAATAGACTGCACCTATAGCTTAAGCTTGCACCCACCTGGCTGCCAGCATCCCAGACCGGGACATCTTGCCGGTGAACCACCTAAAATGCACAAAAAATAACAGATGCTTAGAGCTTCACCAGAAACTGATAAGTGAGCAAGAAAAACTAATTCAGTCCACCGGTCACCGCTTACCTCACTCACTTCACCTTGATGGCTGAGATCCAGCTTGACCTCCTAAAAATAAAGACAAAGAACAATGCTGTAACATAGCCACCATTTATGTTTGCCCCGCAAACACAAACAGTGACCGACCTTCCTGTGGGAACCCCCTCATCCGGTCCGGGGCGCTCTGCCACAGATTTAATCCCTCCGCATCTGAAAGAAAACGATGACAAAAGTCAAAGTGCTGCATGAGAACTTCACAGCTCCAGCCATCCTGTGTCAATCTAGGAATACCATCTAGAGGCCAAACTACAGCCTACATCACAAATTTCAAGTCCCCAGGCCTTGTCCTATTACCCCATATGCCAGACCGTGCAGCAGGGCAGAGCAGCTCCGGGCCAAATTCACACTGACACCTGTGACACAGGAAAGGACAAAGGAGGGGATGCGATGAAGAGAGAAAACCCTCGTAGAGAAGAACGATCGCAAGGACCGAGAGACAAGGAATGAGATGACCTAGGCGAGACCGACGGTGAGCCGATGAGGCTCGAAGAACCCTGGCAGAAGAAGGACTTATTCGGAGAACCGCAAAGACGGATGCCCGAGAACGATGCGGTCAGAATCCTCTTCGCATTCTGACAAGTCCTAATCCGCTATAATGGATCATTGCGGCATACAGCTGTGAATACAGCTCAGAACAAGAACATAAAAGACATCCGACTCGACGCTTCTAAAGAGAGATGCGATTCTGATGCACCTCCAAGCTCTCGAGTCAAAGGATCGATGGTATCGGCACCGGGCCAAAGAGCACCTAGAGCAGACATGCTAAGAATAACACCCAGCATTTCCAATAAGCATCTCAAAGGGCTAAGGCAAAAGACCTGCAACAGAAGATGCCCAAAAGACACAGAACATACAATAGACAAGTGACACACACCGGGACTGCTCTGCTCTGCACACCTCAGCATTGGGATCAAAAGTGAGACTTGCCCTTTATGTGGCCTAAGGGGCCCCTTCCTGGACATCCCCACCTCCAAATCTGACTCAAAAATCCCTCCCGGCAAGCCCTGACCCAACACCTCACATTCATTCCCTCGGTGCATTGTAGCCCTCAACTTATCTCTCAGGCATCTGGAGATGGGAATCCTCCTCAGGCACAACAGAAGGCCGCCTCACCCTCTGGGAAGCTCCTGTCATCACCGGGCTGTCATCTCCTAGTCAGCCACAATAAAGAAAACCAAACATCACTACGGGAACTTAGTGGCACATCGGCCAAAGCCCCGACAAATCCGCTACTCACCGTCTCCTAAGAAGGCCGGGGTCCTCCGACCGCACGCTTCGGCCACGCTCCGAGGCCGACGCCGTCATCGCGGGGTATGCCTGGGTTAAGAGGAGACAAGGTGTTCTGGCATTGCTGAAACTTAAGTGGACCCTCCCTCCTCCTCCCGCCCTGACTCACCGCAACTCCACGGCCGTGGATGTACCGGAAGGTACCTCAGAACAGAAAATGTAAAGGCTTCGTTGCAGAGTCCCGTAATACTTCCAGAGAGCTCACGACGGTGGCAAAGAGGGTCCGTCGGGCGGTCGGCAAGGAGGTTCGGCATAAAAATGTGGACCCCCTAAAACACACAAATGACAATGGATGCTTAGAACTGCACCAGAAATTGATAACCAAGCAATAACAACTTATTCTGTCCACTGGCCACCGCTTACCTCGCTCCATCGACCTTGACTGCTGCTATCCAGTTTTACCTCCTGAAAGCAAAGACAAAGAACAATGCTGTAACATAGGCACCATTTACACTTGCCCCACAAACACAAACGGCGACTGACCTTCTTGTGGGAACCCCCTCACCTGGTCTGGGGCGCCTTGACACATTTCATCTGTCTGCATCTGAAAGAAAGTGATGACAAAAGAGTCAGAGTCCTGCATAACAGCTCCAGGCATCCCGTGTCAATCTAGGAATACCAGCTAGAGGCCAAACTACACCCTATATTACAGATTTCAAGGCCTTGGGACTTGTCCTACTGCACCTATACACCAGGCTACACGGCGGGGCAGAGCAGCTCCGGGCCAAACCCGTGCAGGCACCCGTGACACAGGACATGACAAACGAGGAGATATGATGAAGAGAGAAAACTCTGGCAAGAGGAATGACCGCAAGGACCGAGAGAATGCAGGGCGAGATGATCTCGGCGAGACCGACGAGGCTCAAAGAAGATGCTAACGGAAGGGCTTATTCCGAGAACCGCAAAGATGGATGCCCGAGAATCGCACGGTCAGAATCCTCTACCGCTCTTTGCGTTCTGACAAGTCCTAATCCTCTGTAATGGATCACTGCGGTGCACAGCTGTGAATACAGCTCAGAACAAGACCATAAAAGACCTCTGACTCAATGCTTCTAAAGGGAGATGCGATTCCAATGTGCATCCGAGCTCGTCGGTCAAAGGTCCGACGGTATCGGCACCTGGCCGAGGAACGCGGATGCTAAGGATGATGCCCGGCATTTCCGATAAGCTGGCCCCTCGAAGGGCTAAGGAAAAAGACCTAAGACACAAGATGCCCAAAAGACACAGAACATACAACAGACAAGTGACATGACACACACTGGGACTGCTCTGCCCGCCTCGGCACTGTGATCAAAAGTGAGACTTGCCCTTTCTGTGGGCTGAGGGGCCCCTTCTTGGACATTCCCACCTTCAAAGCTGACTCAAAAATCCCTCCTGGCGAGGCCCGACCCGGCACCCTGCTTTCATCCCCTCAGTGGGTCGTAACCCTCGACTTATCTCTCAGACATCCGGGATGTGAATCCACCTCGGGTGCCAAATAAGGCTACCTCGCTGTCCGGGAAGTTCCTGCCATCTCCTAGTCGGCTACAACAAAGAAAACCAAACATCAGTACGTGAACTTAGTGGCACATCAGCCAGAACCCAACAATTCTGCTACTCACCGTCCCCTAAGACGGTGCACAGACAGGCACAGGAAGCTGTTACACACAGATTATCTTGCCGTGAGCCAGAGCACTTCAGGGCATCCTTGAGAGAGTGCAGAGAGCAGGAAAAAACCACACTGTTACACCATTTATCCTGCTCTGTGGCTTGCAGGTGGGGCATGAACACAATTTTGTTCTGATCTTGATAGCTCCAAGGAAAATAACTGTTGAGCTGGCAGCAAAGATGCCGCCTTCCTGATACTCCTGGCCCAGAACCATGGCCCAGCAGGCAGCTGTGGCAATCTGAATTATTTGTGCAGTTCAGAAGCTGCACATCCCTAGACCAATCCCTTGGGAGCATGAACCTTCCCACGGGCATTTTGTACTTCAATGTGTACTTTCAGCACACTGGGACCATTAAATCAGAATGAGGCCACTTGGTGACAGCACAGCATTAGATCAGATATCGAGAGACTCACCAGACAAGATTCACTATGGACTCTCCATTCCCATTGTTCTGGCTGCAGCATCCTCATTTCTCACAGGTGTTTCAAGGACTCCCTTCAGAAAATGGATCCTTGGTCCCAGTAGCAAATCCCCAAGGGATTTCCCCTGGATGCAAACGCTGGCCCTTTTCCATGGGAAACAAAACTCAGCCCCCCCGGTTCTTGCTGTCAGTTTGGGGGTGGCATTTGGCACTCCAAGGGCAGCCAGTTGCTGGCAGCTTTGGTCTGGGAGAAATCCCGTGCCGTTTGCAATTTTAGGGGGGTCCCCTCTGAGCCCCCACATATCCCTATTCTCCCCTGACTCTTCCCTACGTTGCAGACCCCCTGACCCTGTTTTGCCCCACCCCCCCAACCCCTCCCGTTTTGGGGTGCCCACCCCACTTTGGGGCCCCCTAACCCCCATGTTTCTCTTGACTCCTGCCTGGTTTTTGGGCCCAGTTTCGAAATCCATTTTTTGCCCCTCAAAACCCCTCTGTCACCTCCCCCCCCCTTTTGGGCTTTGCAGGGACTGAGCTGGGACCCCCTGAAGCCCCCAAATTCCCACTCAGGGGCTTTTTCCCCCTCCCCCAGGAGTTCTCAACCCCCCCCCCCGGGCTTATCCCTACCCCTTCTCGGGGCACTTTTGCCCCCCCAAATTTTTGTCGCCCCCCCAAAAACAACCCCCTGGTCCCCCAAAACACAACTTTATTCACAGCCCAGCCCCAGCCCCACCCCCTCCCCACCCCACAGGGGGGTCCCGGTGTTACCTCCCTCCCCCCCCGGGGGCTCCCACCCCCACACAGGGCTCCCGGTTTCATCTCACCCCCTCCCCTATTTACAGCTCTGGGATGTGGCACCGATGTGGACAGCGAGGGGCACCAGGGGTGACATGGGGCAGAGGGAGGGGAGGGCTCGGGGACAACAGTTCTGTGTCACTCTGTCCTGTCCATGCGTCCTCCCCCTTGGTGTCACCGTGTCCTGCCCCTGTCCCAGTCCAGGCGTCCCCCACTGTCTCCCAGCTTGGTGTCACCATGTCCCTTCACCCATGGCACAACTCGTGTGTCCCCATCTCTATTACCATGTCCTGCCTATGGCACGCTCCCTGTGTCCCCTGGCATGGTGGCACCATGTCCCCTGTCCCATGTGTCCCCCACTGGGGTGTCCCACTCTCCATGTGTCCCCATGTCCCGTCAGGGCATGAAGAGTGGGTGGTGTCCCCACCAGTGCCAGGACAGTGTCCATGTGTCCCCATGTGTCCCCCACCCACAGCACGATGCCCTGCATCCCCTCAGGGCCTGAAGAGTGGGTGGTGCCAGGGCAGTGTCCCACTGCCTGTGTGTCCCCATGACATTGTCCCCGCGTCCCTTCAGGGCACAAAGAGCGGATGGTGCCAGGGCATTGTCCTGCTCTCCCCAGTGACCCTTTGCAATGTCCCCATGTCCCCTCAGGGCATGAAGAGCCCGTGTGTCCCTCCACAATGTCCCCATGACAGTGTACCCGCGTGCCCTGAGGGCACAAAGAGCAGGGTTGTGCCCCCTCTGGTGCCAGGGCATTGTCCCGCTGTCCCCATGTCCTCTCAGGGCACAAAGAGCGGGCAATGCCAGGGCAGTGTCCCGCTGCCAGTTTGTCCCCTCCACAGTGTCCCCATGTCCCCTCAGGGCACGAGGAGTGGGCAGTGTCCTGCTGTTCCTTCACAATGCTGTCCCTGTGTCACAGTCCCCGCATCCCATCAGGGCACCAAGAGCGAGAGCGGTATCCCTGCCGGTGCCAGGGCATTGTCCCATTGTCCGTGTGTCCCCTCCGCGGGTGTCCCCAGGTCCCCTGAGAGCACGAAGAGCAGGTGGTGTCCTGGGCGGTGCCATGGCAGCATCCCACTGTCCATGTGTCCCTCCACAGTGTCCCCGCATTGTCCTCTCAGGGCATGAAGAGCAGGCGGTGCCAGGGCATTGTCCCACTGTCCCCACATCCCAGTGCCACTGTCCCCATGTCCCCTCAGGGCACAAAGAGCAGGCAGTGTCCCTGCGGTGCCAGGGCATTGTCCCACTGTCCCTGTGCCCTCTCTGCAGTGTCCGCATGTCCCCTCAGGGCAGGAAGAGCAGGTGGTGCTGGGGCATCTTCCCACTGTCTCTCCACACCACGGTGCCATTGTCTCCTCAGGGCATGAAGAGTGGGCGGTGGTGCCAGGGCATTGTCACAGTCCCCATGCCCCAGTGCCGTTGTCCCCACACTGTCCCCTCAGGGCACGAAGAGCGGGCGGTGCCCCCGGCGGTGTCTCCTGAGCGCAGCACTCCTCGCGAAGCTCTCCCCGCACTCCACGCAGATCAGCGGCTCCTGTCCGTGGCCCTCGCCCCCTGCGGGCCCCTCGCCCTCGGCCCGCGGCCCCTTCAGCGCCCTTGGGGCGCCCGCGGGGTGGGCACAGCGCCGCGGCCGCGCCGCCCCTGGCCCGGCATGGGTGCGCTGGTGCTTGATGAGGTTCTTGCTCTGCGTGAAGCTCTTGCCGCACTCGGCGCAGCCGTACGGGCGCTCCCCGGTGTGGATGCGCTGGTGTTGGATGAGGTTGGAGCTCCAGGAGAAGCTCTTGCCGCAGTGGCCACAGCGGTACGGCTTCTCCCCGGTGTGCGTGCGCCGGTGCTGCACCAGGTGCGAGTTCTGCGAGAAGCTCTTGCCGCACTCGCCGCAGGTGCTGGGCCGCTCGCCCGTGTGCGTGCGCTGGTGCCGCAGCAGCTTGGACCAGTGGCTGAAGCTCTTGCCGCACTCGTTGCAGATGAAGGGGCGCTGGCGGCCCCCGCCCCGCCGCCCGCCGCCCTCCTCAGAGCCCCCCGGGGCCGGGCCGGGGGCGCTGCGGGGCGGCGGCGGGCGCAGGGGGCTGTGCGGGATCACCGTGCGGATGATCTCGTGTGGCAGCACCTCGGCCTCACCATCGCTCACGATGCCGTCGTCAGCTATGGGGGACACGAGGAGGGGGGTGAGGGCACAGAAGGGGCTGGACCCCCGACCCAAATGTCTGTTGTACCTTGAAAAGGGGCTGGGCCCTTCTTGGGGTGTCTGGAAACCCCTCAAAAGTGTTTTGAGCCCCCCCCAAATGCCTCTACCCCCGCTCCAGTGGTGTCTGGAGACTCCCAAAAGTACCTTGAACCCTCCCCAAACGCCTCTACCCCCTTCTTGGTGTGTCTGGAGCACCCCCAAATTGTCTGTATCCCCTTCTTGGTGTGTCTGGAGCACCCCCAAATTGCCTGTATCCCCTTCTTGGGGTGCCTGGAGCCCCCCAAATCTGCCTGACACCCCCCCCAAATTTCCTTTTTTATCCCCTTTTTGGTTTACCTGGAGTTACCTGGGTTACCAAGGCCACCCCCCCTCCCCCCCAGTTTTAGGGTCCCCCTCACCAATGAAGACCCTCCGGACCACGTCCCCCTCGTCCGAGTCCTGCAGCTCCACCACGTCCGGCTCCTCCTGCTCCATGGGGGCTCCCAGGGGGACTGTGGAGTCAGGGGGAGCCCTGAGCACCCCAACCACCCCCCCAGGATCCCCCCAGCCCGCAGAACCAGCCCCCCTCCAAATTCCAGTTGCATCCTGGTTCCTGCTGTGCCCCTCAAATTTCTCAGTGTGACCCTAAAATCCTCCGTGACCCCAAAATCCTCCCTCTGACCCCAAATCCCTCTGTGTGACCCCAAATCCCTTTGTGCCCCCCTCAATTTCCCTGTACCCCCCAAATCCTTCTGTGTTACCCACCCAAACCCCTCAGTACAACCCCAAATCCCCTCATGCCCCCCTAAGTCTCATCCTTCCAGAAACCTCTGTGCCCCCCAATCCATGTTCCTCCCAAAATTCCTTTGTGTCCCTCCCCAATCCCTCAGTGTAACCCCAAACTCCCCCATGTGACCTCAAATCTCTCTGTGCCCCCCCAAATTTTCCTGTTCTCCCCAAAATCCCTTTGTTCTCCCCCAAATCCCTTTGTGCCCTGCCAAATCCCCCTGTGCCCCCCAATTCCCCCCCACCTGCTCTCGGGGGGGTCTCGGGGGGTCGCGCAGCTGCTCCGGACTCAGCCCCCAAAATCTGGGAGGGGGGTAAATGGAGCGACATGGATAGGGGGTCACAAAGGAGGGGGTCACCCAGTGCCCCCCAAAATTACCTGGGGCCCTCCAAATCACCCAGGGTCCCCCCAGATTCCCCCCAGTCCCCCCCATTTTGCTCCCACCCCATTTAATTTTGGGGAGGGGGTACAAAAGAACGATGGAGCCCCAGGGACCCCCCCAAAATTCACGCCCCAAGCCAGATCCAACACTGGGGGGGCTCCCAGGTTTTCTTGAGGGGTCCCCACTCTCCTGTCCCCCCTCCCCAAGAATGGTTCATCCACATCTCCCCCCTCCAAATCCAACACAGGAGTATCCCAAATTTTTTTGGGAGGGGGGTCTCCCAAATTTTTTGGTGGGTGTCCCTCTCATTCCCCCCCTTTCTGTCCTCAAAACCAGCGCCTGGTCCCTCCCACCCCCATCCCAAATCCAAGACCGCAGTTATCCCCAGCTGCGGGGCAGGGGGGGTCCCGCTCTCTTTTTCCCCCCCTTCCAACCCTAAAAAAACGGTGCCCCACCCCCGCCCCGGCTCCAATCCACAGCCGCCCCCAACCCAAATCCAAGATCAGGGTTATCCCCAAGCAGGGGGGAGGCAGGGTGTCCCAGTTTTTCGGGAGGGGTCGCCGCTCTCTTCCCTCTCCTTTCCAAACCCAAAAACGGTTGGAAAAATCCCCCTCCCCACCCCCAAATCCATTGCTGCTCCCCCCGCCATCTCCCCATCCCAAATCCAAGACTGGGGGTATCCCCAGTCGGGGAGGGGTCTCCCAAATTTGGGGGGGTGGTCCCCACTCTCCTTTTTCCATCTTTTCCAATCCTCAAAACGGCGCCTCCTTCCCGTCTGCCTCCCCGGCAGAAGGGGAATCCATCGTTCCCCTCCATCCCAAATCCAACATCGGGGGTATCCCCAGTTGTAGGGGGGGGTCTCCCAAATTTCTTCTGGGGGGTGGGGGGGTCCCCGCTCTCTTCCCTCCCCTTTCCACCCCCAAACCCCGCCGTTCATCCACATCCCCCCCACCCCAAATCTTTTGCCACCCATCCGCCATCGCCTCCCCCATACCAAATCCAAACCCGGGGGTATCCCAAACGGGGGGGAGGGTCTCCCAAAATTTTTGTGGGAGGGTTCCCACTCTCCTTTTTCCCTCTTTTCCAGCCCCCAAAACGGCGTTTCCCCCCTCCTCAATCCATCGGCGTCCACCCGCCATCGCCCCTCCCATCCCAAATCCAAACCCGAAGGTATCCCAAATTGGGGGGGGAAGTCTCCCAAATTTTTGGGGGGGGGGGGGTGTCCCCGCTCTCTCCTCTCCCCTCCCCCCCCGAAGCCGCCGCCTCCCCCCCAATCCATCGCCGTCATCTCCTCCCCCATCCCAAATCCAAGACCGGGGATATCCCAAATTGGGGGGAGGGTCTCCCAATTTCTTTAGGGGGGTCCCCGCTCTCTCCCGTCCCATTCCCCCCCCCCAAAACGGCGTTTCCCTCCCCTCCCCCCGCGCCCCCCGACTCACCACGGCGGCTCCGCGGCGCGGGGGGGCCCGGGGGGGTTTCGGGGGGGCCCGGGGGCGGCTCCGGGAGTCCCGTCGGGCTCGGGGGTGCAGGGGGGTCGTGGCGGGGGCGTCCCCCGGGCGCGAGGCGGGCGCGGGGCCGGGAACAGGAAGGTCCCGTCATCCCATTCCCCGCCGGATGCGCCACTGGGAAAAAAGCGGGGAAAAAACGCTGGGAAAAGCGGGGGGAAACCCTTGGAAAAACGGGAATTTGGGCGGGGGGAACACCTTGGGGGTAAAAAAAGGGAGGGTCCCGGCAGGGACACCCCCGGACCGCCCTATTTTGAGCGGAGGGGAATTGTGAGAATTGCCCGAATTGTTGGGGTTTTTTATTATTTTGGGAAGGGGGGTGTTTTCCAAGCGGGAAATGGATTTGGGGGGGGTGGACAGGGTGGGTTTGGGGAGATTAAAGACACGGGGCCCCCCCAAAGTTCTCCCCCCCCTTCCTGCTTTGTGTAACGGCAGCGACGCGTTTCCTGCCCCCCCGGGAATTAAAAATGGTTGGAATTACGCAACGAGGGCGGAGGGTTCGGCAGCGGCATCCAGGGATTCCGGGAACGGCGGAATCCGGGCGGGCTTCGGGGTGTCCCCTGCGTCCCCTCCAAATCCCTTATTGGCCCCCCCTCAGAGGGATTTATTGGGGCGTTTCCTGCCCCCCCGCCCCCAGGGATTAAAAATGGTTGGAATTACACAGTGAGGGATCACGGGATCCCGGGATAGCGGGATTGGTGGGTAGCGGGATCGGGGTTTTGGGGTGGCCCCCGTGCCCCCCCAGATTCCCCCTCACGACGGTGTGGGAGTGCATTTCTGCCCCCCCCGCCCCCCGAATTAAAAATGGTTGGAATTGCACAAAGAGAGATCACGGGATTCCGGGACTGTGGGATTGGGGTGCCCCCTGTACCCCCCACCTCACTGAGTTTCCCCGCTTAGGGTTTTATTGGGGCGTTTCCTGCTTTCCCCCACCCCGAGAATTACAAGTAGTCAGAATTACACAATGAGGCCGGGGGGTTCAACAGTGGGATCGAGGAATTTTGGGATCAGGTAATAGTAGGATTGAGGTTTTGGGGTGCCTCCTGCACCCTCCAAACCCTGAGCCCCTCACCCGATATTCTAGGGGTGCTTTTCCTGCCCCCCACAAATTTAAAACTGTTGGAATTATGCAACAAGGCCAAAGATTTAGCGGGATTTTGGGATTCTGGGAGCATGGAATAGCAGGATCAGGGTTTTGGGGTCTCCCCCTGGACCCCCTCAAATCTCTGATCTCCCCCAGTGTTCTGGGGGTGCTTTTCCTGACCCCCCAGGAATTAAAAATGGTTGGAGTTACACAACAAGGCCAGAGGATCGCGAGATTTTGGGATTGTGGGATTGGGGTTTTGGGGTGCTCCTCCTGCACCCCACACCTCCAGATCCCCCCGGAGGGTTTGGGGGTGCTGGGGTCAGAGTGGGGCGTCCCCTTCTCCTTCCGCCCTCCAGGCACTGGATCCTGGAGGATGGGAAAAGCTCCCTGTGGCCACACTGGGATCACTGGGGATGACCCCAAAATCTCACAGTGGGACAATGTTGTTGTCACCCCCCGGGTGGTGTCCCCAAATCCACATGGTGGGATGACACTGCTCGGGGACCTTTTATTGATGGCATCGGCAGATTGCGTGCCCAACTCCCAGGATTCCCATCCTGGGGTCCCCATCTCTGCCCTGGAGTTCCTGTCCCCACCCTGGGGTCCCTATCCCAGCATGTTCATCCCAACATCCCCATCCCATCCCCGTCACAGTGTCCCCATCGGTGTCCCCATCCCAGTGTCCCCATCCCAGTGTCCCCAACCCAAACGTACCCATCCTGGTGGCCCTGTCCCCTCATGGCATCTCCATTTTGGTGTCCCATCCCAATTTCCCCATCCCCATAAGAGTCCCCACAGGCTCAGGTGTTGCTGTCCCCATTCTGGTGTCCCCATTCTGGTTTCCCTGTCCCCATCCATGTGGTCCTTTTTCCCCTCCCTTTTCCCACCCTTTTTCCCTCACATTTCCCGCCTTTTTTCTCTCTTTTACCGCTCTTTTTCCCCCCTTCAGCTTTCCCGCCCTTTTTCACCTCACGCTTCCGGCCCTTTCCCCCTCACATTTCCGGCCTTTTCCCCCTCACATTTCCCTCCCTTTTTTCCTCTCACCTTTTCCCACCCTTTTCCTCTCACCTTTCCCCCTCATTCTCTCCCAGGCCCTCGCGTGTGGAGGCGTCACAGGCAGCTCCTCACCCCAGCCCCACCATGGACTGGTTCCACTGCAGTCGCTGCTTCCGCCAGGACGGCGCCCGGTTCGCCATCACCAACTGCGGCCACATCCTGTGCGAGGGCTGTGGGGGCACAGGTAAAATTGAGGCAAAACCCCAATTTAAGCCCTTAAAACGCTGAGAAAGGGAGAATTTCCTTCCATTTAACCCCTTAAAATGAGGGGAAAAGGAGGGGTCACCTCAACTTAAGCAAATAAAATGGGCTCTGCCCTCTATTTAAACCCCTAAAATATCGGGAGAAGAGGGTTTCCCCTCAATTTTTCTCTCTCAAATGATGGAAAAAGGAGGATTTTCCCTCAGTTTAAACCCTTTTACAATGGTGGAAATGGAGGACCCTCCCTCAATTTAAAACCCTAAAATGAGGGAAAATGGTCCATTTCCCTCAAGGAACACAATTTTCGGGACTTTTGGACATCTTTTTCTCTCACTTTTCTCACTTTTTTCTCCCCCTCCCACAGGTCCCTGCCCCGTCTGTGCCACCGCCTGCCGCTACCTGCCCCTATCCCAGCAGGCCAGTGCCCGCCATGTTGTGCCCTGTGTCCCCTCACCCTCACCCCTTCCCACCCTTTTTCTCTCCCACTTCCCAACCCTCTTCCCATCATTTTGAAGCCCTTGTCCCCAACAGATGCGCCCGCAGGAGAAGGTTTTCTTCAAGAGCCCGGTGGCCATCGCCCTCAAGCACCTTGCCCACGTCACGCAGGTGAGGAGGATGCAGGTGACAGGGGATGAGGTTCCACCGCTGTCCCCGGCCCCACACGCAGGTGAGAGGGACAAGGGGGTGACCCACGTCTTCCAGGTGTGGCGGTTCCAGCTGGCACAGGCGCAGCTGCTGCTGGACTCGCACCGGGACAGAGCTCGGTGGGCGCAGGCGGAGCTGGAGAAGGCCAGAGAGGAGCTGGGGGAGAGGAGGAGGTGAGGGGGATGCCATGGTAGGGGGTTCACTCCTCCATCTTGGGCTCCTCTGGGCATGTGGGTGAGGCAGCATATCCTTGGGCAATGTCTTGGTGAGAATCCTCGTCTTTCTGGCCACTTTCTTGGGAGGGTCATACCCCCCCTTGGCTGCCATGTTGGTGACAGCATGTTCTGCCATTCGCTGCCATCTTGGTGAGCTTCCACCCCTTTGCTCTGGCCCCCTCAGCTGCCCTTTTGAGGGATCCCCACTCCAAAAGGGGGGAATTCCCACCCCCCATAAAATCCTCTCCCTTCCCAGGGAGCTGGAGTCCCTTCGCCGGGAGAACGCGGAGCTGCGCCGCATTCAGGTGACCCCCGAAGCCCTTTTCCCCCTCCCTCACCCCCAAACTGCCCTCCCAAGCCCCCCTGCCCCTTTCCTCACCCCAAACTGCCCCCCGCCCCCCAAAACTGCCCCCCAAATCTCCCCACAGCTCTCCCCGGGCTGGCGCTGGAGCAGCCACAGCAGCACTCCCCGTCCCTCCCCCACACAGTCAGGTAAGGGCTCCCCCAAATTATTAAGGGGGTCTTCCAAACCTTAAAGCCCCTCCCCATCCCCTCCTTGCTCATGGGGTCCCCCCAAATTTTCCCCTCTCCCTTCCAGTCACCCCCCAGCCCCGCCAGCAGCTCAGCAGCCAAGTGGTCAGGTAAGGGGTGGGCGCCCTAAATTTGGGGTGGGGGTCCCCCAATTGCACGGGGGGGGCCCAAAACCTCCCACCCCTCTTTTGCAGCCGCTCTGCCCCACTGGAGCCCCCCCGGTCTCGCAGCACCCCAAGATGGCAGGTGAGACCTCTCCCCAAATTGAGGGCACCCTAAAACTTGGGAGTGTTTCCCGTAATGCTTTGCACCCTCCCTACAGGTGGGTGTAGCCTACAGGGATGCAGGGACCCCTCTGGCCTCCAGCGTGGGTGAGTGACCCCAAATCCTACAGGATTTACCCCAAAATACTGCCCCAAGCCCCACCCCCTTTCTTTACCTCCAAGGAGGCACCCCGAAAGCTCATATAGGACCACGGTGTGACCCCAAAACCCCTGATCCCTCCCTATAGGAACCCCAAAACCCCTCGGTGGGACCCCAAACTCCTGATCTGTCCCTATAGGGACCTTAAACCACTGATCTCTCCTCACAGGGACCCCAAAGCCCCAAGGTGGGACTCCCAACCCCCGATCTCCCCCTATACGAACCCCAAGCCCCACGGAAGGAGCCCAGAGCCCCCCTAACCTCCCGCAGCACCCCAAGCCCCCCCCCAGAGAAGCCCCTCAGAGCTGACCCCCATCTATGGGGTGACGCCAAACCCCCCCTAACGCCCCTTTCCCCCCTTAGTGCCCCCCCGGGCTGGGAGAAGCGAGGGGCAGGTACTGGGGGCACTGGGAGGCGACGGGGAGGGGACTGGGGGCTTTGGGATAAACTGGGAGATGCGGAGAGGGGGATTTGGGGGGACTGGGATAAACTGGGAGGGACTGGGAGGGGACTGGGGGCTTTGGGATAAACTGGGAGATGCAGAGAGGGGGATTTTGGGGGGACTGGGATAAACTGGGAGGGACTGGGAGGGGACTGGGGGCTTTGGGATAAACTGGGAGATGCGGAGAGGGGGATTTGGGGGGACTGGGATAAACTGGGAGGGACTGGGAGGGGATGTGGGGGCTTTGGGATAAATTGGGAGATGCGGAGAGGGGGATTTTGGGGGGACTGGGATAAACTGGGAGGGACTGGGAGGGGATATGGGGAGCCCTAGGAGGGACTTGGGGGCACTGGGAGGGGGTCACTGGGAGAGACTGGAAGGGGGGGTGGGTTACTGGGAGGGAAGGTTGGGGTTACTGGGAGCACTGGGAGGACCCCAGCTCCACCCCCTCCCTTATCCCGCCTCTTTTCTCACTAAATCAAGACAAGACCCCCAAATTCGGTAGCCACCCCCAAAATTCGGTAGCCAGGAGCATTTTCCTTTATTTAGGGCTCTGCTCTGCGGCCGGCGAGGGGCGAGCGCTCCCAGTGGGATCCCAATCCACGGCCATAAATGACAAAAGAAGGGACCCGCGGCTCCTGGACAGGAGCTCCGGGGCTTCCCCCTGGCCCTGGAGATGGCCGGGGGGAGGAGAAGTTTAAAATTAGTAAAAAAGTGCCAATTTTGGGGCCATTTGGGGTCCGTTTCTGGGGCGGGGGCGTGGCCTCTCCCACGTGGCCCCGCCCCGGTGACGTTTAGAGGCGGTGTTGCCGGTGCTGCGTTCCTATTGGTTGGTGGGGCGGTGGGGGCGTGGCCCAAGGGGAAGGCAGGGTGTGGGAGGAAAGGGAGGGAAGTGGGGAAAAAGGGGGGAAATTGGGGAAAAATGGGGGAAATTGGGGAAATTGGGGAAAAAGGGGGGTGGGGGTCGCGAGGGCGTCTATGGAGGAGGGGCTTCGTGATCCGGGGAGAGCGCGGATTGGTGGGAATCCGTTCGGGGGCGTGGCCCAAGGGCGGCCGGCGCTGGCGATTGGAGGAAAGGAACGGAGGGGGCGGGACCAGCGGGGGCGCCGGAGCCGGATTGGTGGGGACGCGGCGCCGTTGGGAATGACGTCATTCCGGTTAGCGGCATTTCCGCCTCGCGCTGGGCCGGCGGCCGCTGCTGCTCCAGGGACGCGCTGGGAGCGGCCCGGGGCCCCCAGAAGCGCCTCGGAACCCCCAGAAGCGCCTCGGAACCCCCAGAAGCGCCTCGGGACCGCTCCGCAACCACTCCGGATTCCTCCGGAACCGCCGCGGCTCCACCCGCGGCCTCTCCTGCGCCTCGGCCCGCCCCGGGCCGCTCCCCGGCCCGCCCCGGGGCCGGACGGGGATGTCGCGGCGCGGCCCGCGCCATGTGGTACATCATGCAGAGCATCCAGAGCAAGTACTCGCTGTCCGAGCGCCTCATCCGCACCATCGCCGCCATCCGCTCTTTCCCCCGGGACAACGTAGAGGATCTGATCGGCCGGGTGAGCCCCGGGCTCGGGACACCGAACACGTTCCGCGGCCGGGCCCTGCCGCTTAACCCCCCCAAGGGCTCCGGGTGCCTCTGACGGGCACCGCCGAGCTGTTCCCGGGTGTTCCGATCCCTGCGGATCCTCCGTGAGAACTCCGTGGAGGAGTTTTGGGTCCCGATACGGGAAGATTAGGGCACCTCCGGTTGGTTTAGAGACTCCAGGCTTTTCCTTCCCCCTCCGGACCCCTGGGACTGAGGGGGGGGGTCTTCGGGAGTCTGCGGGCACCGTTTGGTGAGAATGAATTGGTGAAACGCAGCCGGGAGGTGGGACTGAGATCGGGAGCGTCCCTGCGAACGAACCCCCGGGATTTCTCTGAATTAACCCTTTCTGAAGGGATGGGAGGGGGGAATTCCTGACCCCGAGGCGGTTCCTGCCCTCGGCAGTTCCTGCAAACAAACCCCCGGGATTTGTGTGGATTAACCCTTTCTGAAGGGATGGGAAGGGGGAATTCCTAACCCCGGGGGGGTTCCTGTGCTCCCCAGGGCGCCGATGTGAACTGCCTGCACGGCACCCTCAAACCCCTGCACTGCGCCTGCATGGTGGCTGATGCCGACTGCGTGGAGCTGCTGCTGCAAAAAGGAGCTGAGGTAAAGCTTTGGAAAAACCAAAAACCGGTAAAAAACGCCGAGAAAAGGGGCTGAGAAGTAGGGAGGAGCTGATAAACAGCTGGGGTTTGAGCTGATGGGTTTAAGTTGGATTTTGGGAAAAAGTTCTTCCTCCAGAGGGTCACGGGGCACAAGCCCCAGGGATTGGGGCTTGGACAATGCTCCCAGCACAGGGCAGGATTTTTGAGTGTTCTGTGCAGGGCCAGGGCTTGGATTGGATGACCTTTGTGGGTCTTTTCCAGCTCAGGATATTCCGTGGGTTTGTGTCCGCTCACAAAGTGGCACCAGGGGAAAGTTCATTGTCCCAGCAGGGAGGGAATTTTTCGGCTGAGATCTTGGGAGTGGAGGAAGGATTGAAACTAAATTTTTGTGCTAAAATTTTGGAGGATGGGAAGCAAGAATTAGACCCTAAATTTGCTGGGGTTTTTTCCCCACTTTCCTCTGGCTGCTGGGCAGCTCCCGCCCCAAACCCGTCATTTTCCCCTAAATTTGGAATCTGGGACCTGTGGCTCTTCCCTTGTTGCCGGGCTGAGCTGGGGCAGCTCCCTGACCCCGAAATCTTCATTTTTCCCCCCAGGTGAATGCCCTGGACGGCTACAACCGCACAGCCCTTCACTACGCAGCAGAAAAGGATGAAACCTGCGTTGAGATTTTATTGGAGTATGGAGCCAACCCCAACGCCCTGGACGGCAACAAGGACACGCCGCTGCACTGGGCAGCCTTCAAGAACAACGCCGAGTGCGTGCGGGCCCTGCTGGCCAACGGCGCCCTGGTCAATGCCCTGGACTACAACAACGACACCCCCCTGAGCTGGGCAGCCATGAAGGGCAACCTGGAGAGCGTCAGCGTCCTGCTGGACTTCGGCGCCGAGGTGCGCGTGGTCAACCTGAAGGGCCAGAGCCCCATCTCGCGTCTGGTGGCGTTGCTGGTGCGAGGCCTGGGCACGGAGCGCGAGGATTCCTGCTTGGATTTGCTGCACAGGGCCACAGGACACTTCGAGCTGCGCAAGAACGGGAGCCTGCCCTGGGAGGTGGCCCGGGACCCGCAGCTGTGCCAGCGGCTGGCGCGGCTGTGCTCGGCGCCGGGCACGCTGCAGGCGCTGTCGCGCTACGCCGTGCGCCGCTCGCTCGGCCTGCGCTTCCTGCCCCAGGCCGTGCAGCAGCTGCCGCTGCCCGCCCGCCTCAAGGAGTACCTGCTGCTGCTCACCTGAGGGAGGGATGCCTTCCCTTCTCCCGATCGCTTCTCGCTCCTGGGAGGGGTTCCCCGCTCACCTCAGGACCCGCCGGGTTCCTCTCCGTGGTTTTTGTTCTCCTTGGCCACTTGGGGCTCTGCTGGCCCCTCATGCTCCCTCCATTTTTTCCTCTCTGTTCCCTCCATTTCCTGCCTCTGTCCCCTCCACTTCTTTCCCCTGTCCCCTCACGCTCCCTCCACTTTCTCCCTGTTCCCTCCATTTTGTCCCCTCCATTTCTCTCCCATCCCATCCATTTTGTCCTCTCCATTCCTTCCCCTGTCCCCCTATTCACCCTCCTGCAATGAACAGTCACCCTCTGATGGTAAATTATATCCCAGCTGTTGGATTAATCTGGTCTTTCCCCTTTTTTAGTATTTTTTTTTTGCCTTGAGAGAGGAAGGATTTTGAGGAAAATTCTCCTTTTAAGAAGGGCCCGAGGCAGGAAATGAAGGGCTGGGATGCAGAGAAATCCTGTGGGAAGTATTGGCTGGAAATGAAAAAATCCAGGTGTTTCTCCAGCATGGAGAGTGAAGTTTTCCCTGTTTATCCATAATTTTTATGCTGCATCAAAGGTGAAACCACCTCAAAAACCAAAATTTTGCAGGGCTGGAATTCTTGTGGGCCAAGGAAATTCCCAGAGAGCTCCATGTGGAGCTGAGGGCTTCCCTCCCATCTCCCCAAGCTCTTCCTGAGGTTTCCCACCAGGAATTCACCCTTTGGTGTTGGTCTTGGGGGTTTTTTTGGAATCTGTTCCAGGATCCAGTGGAAGAGCAGCTCTCCATGGTGAAACCAAGCAGCTAAAACCCCCCATTGTTTTCTGTGAGGAACGTGGGGATGAAAACTCAAATTTTGCCTCTTTTATCCCTCCCTGTTGTGCTGGGCAGTGGGATCCTGAGGATCAGGAGGGATTTGGGGTCAGTGGGATCCAGGTTTGCCTTTCCACGGATTCACAGAGACCTGGAGCACTTGGATGAATGCTGAATTTATTGAAATATCTCCATTTTGCGACTTTTAACCCTAAAACCCTCAACCTCCACCACCCACCCTCAACTCATGACAACATCGCTTCTCAAAATCCCATAAAATTGCCAAACCAGCCCCAAAAGCCTGCAGGAGAAGAGGGTTTTTGGGGTTCCCTGGGGGTGGCATGGCCGCTGTCCCTGTCACAGGGTGGCCTCGGGGACCAGGACCTTGCGGGTCAGGTGCTCCAGGTGCGCCGTCTCCGACGTGTCCAGCTCGATGTTGTACTTGGCCAGGATTTTGAGGATGGGCCGCAGCCTCAGCCACCACTGCTCCTTGGGGATGCGGTGCCTGAGGGGACACGGGGACAGGGACAGCTGGGGACATCTGGGAGCATCCCAGGCTTTGTCCCACTTTCCCACTTTGGGTGGGAGAGGGAGGGAAGGGAGGGGCACGCACTCGAAATCCGTCTGCTGCCGCAGCTCGGCGATGGGCTGGAACACCAGGCTGCGCTTGCGCATCCCCAGCAGGCAGGCGGAGTCGGCCGTGTTGGCGAAGATCCGGCCTGGGAGGGGGATTGCAATGTTTGGGAACCTCCTGGAGGCGAGTTAGAAATGTTTGGGGAACCTTCAGGGATGCGAGAGGGGAAGTTGGGAATGTTTGGGGTCCTCCAGGAGGGGAAAACCCGCAGGAAGGGAGGTGGAGAATGTTTGAGACCTTCCAGAAGCGGGGAACTCCGGCCAGAATCTGCGTGAGGGCCCTTTTGGGAACGTTTGGGAATGTGGGGTCACTCTGGTATCCCTTTGGGAATCCCCCCTCCGGCAGCACCCACCGTGCCGGGAGCATTCCTTGATCTTCCCGGTGATCCAGGCCACGGCCTTGGCGCCCATCTTGGTGCCGAAATTCCGGTCGAAGGGGGTGGGGCTGCCTCCCTGTGCCAGGAGAATCTGAGATGAGCTGGGGACATCCCCTGAACCTGATCCCATTTCCAGGGGGATCCTCCAAACCCCGATCCCATTCCCAGGGAAATCTCCCAAACCCCGATCCCGCCCCCGGGGGAATTCCCAAACCCTCACCCCATTCCCAGGGAATTCTGACCTGCTGCATGTGCCCCAGGATGTTTTTCCGGCAGTCGAAGACCCCTTTGCCCTCCTCGGAGTAGAGGTTGTAGATGAAATCCGTGGTGTAGTTCTCACTGCAGCGCTCGTTCCTACAGCAGGAGCGGGATTGGGGCCAAATCCCACAATTCACCCCATCCCAAAAAATTCCCTGATCCCAAATGCAGTCACCACGGTGAGACCCCAAATCCTCCAGTTCCCTGGATCCCAAACACAGTTCTCCCAATCCCAAATGCAACTCCTCAGATCCCAAACCACATCACCGTAGTGAGACCCCGATGGGAGTTCCCCATTTCCCCTGATCCCAAAACCCTTTTCCCGACCCCATCACCACGGTGAGACCCCCGATTCTGCTGACCCCAAACACCCCAATTCCCCTGATCCCAAACCCAACCCCCACGGGAGTGACACGAGGTCCCCCCCCAGGTGTCCCCACCCCTAAGCCAGGGCCCACCTGAGCACGAGCCCCCTCTTCACCGTGGTCTTCATCTTCTCTATCAGGTGATCCACGTTGGCCTGTGGGGTCGGGAGTGGGGTGGGGAACGGGGTCACGAATGGAGTAGGAATGGAGGCTGGAACAGGGTTGGGAATGGGGGTGGGAGTGGGG
The DNA here is from genome assembly GCA_026167965.1 of Cyanocitta stelleri. Taxonomy (NCBI): domain Eukaryota; kingdom Metazoa; phylum Chordata; class Aves; order Passeriformes; family Corvidae; genus Cyanocitta; species Cyanocitta stelleri. Next base: position 82,256 of record JANXIP010000065.1, read on the forward strand.
TCAGGAGTGGAGTTGGGAATGGGGTCGGGAATGGAACCCACTCATCCCACACCACCCCGGTGGCACTGGGGACAGGGGCCAGGGCTGTCCCCACCTGCAGGTCGCGGCTGCTGAAGGGCTCCTCGTAGATATAGGCGGCATCGGCGCCGGCCGCCAGCCCGGCCATGGTGGACAGGTAGCCACAGAAGCCGCCCATGGTCTCGATGATGAACACACGGCGCTTGGTGCCTGCGGCCGACTGCTTGATCAGGTCACACGTCTGGAATAGGGCAGGGTTTGGGGTCTGACCATGGTGATGGTGTTTGGGATGTGGGATTGGGCTATAGGGTCGGGGTCTGACCGTGGTGATGGTGTTTGGGATGTGGGATTGGGCTATAGGGTCGGGGTCTGACCGTGGTGATGGTGTTTGGGATGTGGGATTGGGCTACAGGGTCGGGGTCTGACCGTGGTGATGGTGTTTGGGATGTGGGATTGGGCTATAGGATCGGGGTCTGACCATGGTGATGGTGTTTGGGATGTGGGATTGGGCTATAGGGTCAGGGTCTGACCGTGGTGATGGTGTTGAGGGCGGTGTCGGCGCCAATGCTGAAGTCGGAGCCAGGGACGTTGTTGGAGACGGTGGCAGGGATGATGCACAGGGGGATGCAGAGCTCCTCAAAGCGGGCACGGCCCTCCACCAGCTCCAGCCCGCCCGTGAACGCCTGGAGGACAGCAGGGGACACTGACCGTGCCCTGGCCACATCCTGACCCCCCTGGCCACATCCTGACCACGCCCTGACCATGCCCCACTGACCTCGAAGCCGCCGATGATAATGAGTGCGTGGATCCCGAATTTGCTGATGTTGGCGCTGATCTCCTCGAAATATTTCTTGGGCAGAGTCCTGGGAAGGGGAAACCCCCCTGGATGAGCCCGGTCACGGTGGGGACTCCAAATGACCCCACACGGGGGGGGGGGGAGTCACCTCTTGGTGCCCAGTTTGGATCCTCCCAGCCCCGTCCAGCTGCCCACAGCGTTCCAGCTGATCTCCTCCACCTGGGGGGGGGAAACAAGGGGTTAATGGGGTGGGAGAAGGGTTTGGGGTCACACAATGTCCCCTCAGCCCTCTCAGGGGGTTACACGATGTCCCCTGGCTTAGGGACAGCAGCAGATCAGACCCACAGTGGGGCTGGGGTTTGGACAGGGGTTAAACAGCCCCATCCTGAGGAATTCCTGAGGCATCCCCATCCCTGCAGGGCACAACTGCTTCTTCTAGGCCCTTTTCTCACACCCTTTTCCCACAGGGATCTCCCCATCCCAAAATCCAACCCCTCAAATCCATCCTGCACTTCTCAAACTCTTTCCCCACCCTGTTTTCCCGCTGGGATCTCCCCATTCAAAAACCCAACCCTTCAAATCCATCTCCAACCGCTCAAACCCATCCAGCACTTACCACCCCCTTTTCCCACCCCTTTTCTGTACAGGTATCTCCCTCTCCCCAAAATCAAACCCTCCAAATGCCCTGAGCACTCCTTTATCCCACAGGGATCTCCTCATCCCAACCCCTCTCTCCCATAGGATTCTCACCATCCCAAATGCCAGCCCCTCAAATCGATCCCAAACCCCATTCCCTATAGGAATCTTACCATCCCAAACACTTTCCCCACCCTTTTCCCACCCCATTCCCCTCCAGACCCTCACCATGCCGAACGCCAGCCCCTCGAATCCATCCCAGACTGCATCCCACCCCATTCCCCTCCAGACCCTCACCATGCCGAATGCCAGCCCCTCGAAGCCGTCGTGCACGGCAAGCACGCGGTGGCCGTGGATGAGGCCGATCCGGACGGTTGCCCGAACGGCCGCGTTCATCCCCGCGGCTGGAGCGCCCACATTCAGCACGGCCAACGTGTACCCGCTCTGGGGACAGGGACAGGGTTGGGCACACGGGGACAGGGGCCCTTGGGGACAGGGGACATGTCTTGGGTGGCCTTGGGGATTGGGGACACAGGTCAGGTGGCCTCAGGGACTGTGACGGGATTGGGGTAGCCTGGAGTGACTTTGGGGCCAACGGTGTAACTGCTCTGCGGGGACAGTGGACACAGCTGAGGTGGCCTTGGGGACAGTGGCAGGATTGGGGTGTCCTGGGGAGGGACTGGGGTGTCCTCGGTGAGATTGGGATGGGATGGGGGTGGGATGCATCCCTGGATGAGATTGGGGTGTCCTGGGCTGGGATCTGTCCCTGGGGTGTCATGGGATGGAACTGGGGTGTCCTGGGATTGGAGTGGGATCAGGGTGTCCCTGGTTGGGCCCCTCCCCGTGCCCTCCCCAGTGTCCCCTACCTTGGTGGCAGGCGGGCGGATGTGAGCCAGCAGCTTGTAGACGTTCCAGTTGTTCTGGAAGCTCCTAAAAATTGGGGAAATTGGGGTTTGGGGACATTTTGGGGACATTGGGGTGCAGGGATGGGGACAGGGAGGTGCCACCCACCGGCCCCGCAGCTTCAGCGCCTCCTCGAAACGTCCCTCATTCATGGCCGTGGTGACGTCCTTGGTCTAGGGGCACAGAGGGGGATTGGGGTGGGATCGGGGTGTCCTGGGTGGGATTAGGGTGGGATCGGGGTGGGATGAGGTGGGATCTGTCCCTCGGGTGGGATTGGGGTGTCCTGGTATGGGATCCATCCCTGGGCTGGGTCTGGGGCCACTCCCGGTGTCCCCCCATCCCCACTCACCACCTGCACGCACTCCATGAGGGGCAGGCGTACAGCCTGGTTGCCGGACAGACTGACCACGCAGGCAGGCGTGTCTGGCGTCCCCTCCAGCAGCGCCATCACGGCCTCCACGCCCATCCTGCTGCCCTGAGGGGACATGGGGGGGGGGGGGGGGGTGTCACCTCTGGGGTCCCCTCATGTGGGGTCAGGGTGAGGAAGGAGGTGCCCACCAGGATGCGGTCGAAGGCCGAGGGGGTCCCCCCGCGCTGGACGTGGCCCAGGATGGTCACTCTGGTGTCATACCCCAGACGTTTCACCACCAGCTGTGGGGACACCGGGAGAGCTCTGTGACCGGCCCCAAAAGGGGGGAGAAGGGGATTGTCCCGTGTCCCTCCTGTCCCCTGTGCCCCCCCGTTCCCACTCACATCCTTGATGTTGTCCGAAGTGATGGCCTTGCCGTGCTTGTCGATGGCACCCTCGGCCACGATGATGATGTTGAGCCTGGAGCCGCCGTCACGGGTCTGGGGGGACATGGGGTGACAAGGGGGATGGGCACCAGGGGACATCCCTGCAGCCATCCCTCCATCCCTCCCCTTCATCCCTCCCTGTGTCCACTGTCCATCCCTGTGTCCACCCCATGTCCATCCCTCCTTCCCACCTCGGCCAGCCTCCTGCACAGGTGCTCCTCCCAGTCATCCTCAGGGGGTGACTCGGGGATGAAAACCCAATCGGCGCCGGAGGCCAGGGCCGTGATCAGCGCCAGGTACCTGAAACGGGGCCAAAAATGCCTTTTGAGCCACTTCCCCCAATTTTTGGGGTGACAAAAGTTCCCCAGGGCCCCCCAGGGGCACCCCCAGGGTGCCACCAGGACATACCCGCAGTGCCGCCCCATCACCTCCAGCACGAAAGTCCTCTGGTGGCTGCGGGGACAAGAAAGCATCACCCACCCAAAATGGGGACACCAGAGGCTTGGGGACAACGAGGGTGTCCCTGCCACCTCTGTGCCGTGGTGGCGATGGTGTCCACAATCTCTGTTAGGGTTTGTGTTTGTGTTTGGGTTAGGTTCAGAGTAATGGTCAGTGTTAGGGTCAGGGTTAGGTTTAGCGTCACCTCCTTGTCAGTTCTGCACTCTGGTGGTGTTGGCGATTTAGGGTTAGTATTAGGGTAAGGTTTAGGGTCTCCACCCCGTCACCTCTGGGCCGTAGTGGTGATGGCATCCACGATCTCCATGATGCGGTGCAGGGCCGAGTCGGTGCCGATGGTCATGTCGGTGCCGCAGAAGTCGTTGTCGATGGAGCCCACCATGCCCACAATGTTCAGGTGGCTCGAGCGCTGTGCCTCCTCTGCCGTGATGGCACCTGGGGAGCGATGGGCAGGAGGGGCATGTCACCCCCAATGGTCACTCGGGGGTAGAGGTGTCATGGAGGTTGTTGGGGGGAAAAAACAAAAAAACATGGCTTTGGGTGATCAAAAGCGTGGTTTTGGGTGACAAAACCCCATATTTTGTGTAGGACACCTGGATTTTGGAACCAAACCTTTCTCTTTTGGAATTAAACCCTTACAGACCCCCTGTTCCCAATGTGAGGCCCCCCCCGAAATGGCCCCTTTGGTGGCAGAGGTTCCACAAAGCTCCATTTTGGGGGAAAACCCGGAATTTTTGGGTGGCCACACCCTGATTTTTTGAACCACACTCCCTTTTCCCTCTGTGTGCCCCCTTAAGCCATCTCCAACAGTGCCCCAAGCCCCCATTATTAGGGAAAAACCTCACATTTTTGTGTGCCAAAACCCCAAATTTTTGTGTGCTTTTCAACCCAACCCTTTCCCTCTTGCCCCCCACCCTCTCCCCCACCCCAGGTGATTTCACGGCTCCCCCGCTGTCCCCCCCATACCAGTTTTGACCAGCTCTGCCACGAGCCCACTCCACTCCGCCCGGAAGGTGTCAGCGCCAGTGAGGCTGCCGTCGCCGCCGATCACACACAGGTTGGTGATGCCGTGCTTGGCCAAGTTCCGCGCGGCGCGGAGCCGCCCCTCGCGCGTGCGGAAATCCTGGCAGCGCGCACTGCCGATCACCGTGCCGCCCTGGGGGCAAAGGGAGTGCGTGGCCTTGGTCCCGTCCATCCACCCCTCTGTCCATCCACCCCTCTGTCCATCCACCCCTCTGTCCATCCAACCCTCTATCCTTCCGTCCATCCCTGTGTCCATCCCTGTGTCCACCCTTCCCTCCCTCCTTCCCTCCCCCCCATCCCAGCTCTGGTTTTGGGTCATTTTCAACTGAGTCTCAGCTCAGACTGGGACCAGTAAGGGACAAACTGGGATGAGGCCAGGAGGGGACCCCCGGTGTCCCCCTGTCCCCATCCCCCGTCCCTGTCCGTGTCCCTCACCAGCTGCAGCATCATGGACACGCTCTCCCACGTGGCCTCCTTGATGTGGTCACCACCATCCACCAGCCCCTGGTAGCCCTGGGGGGCAGAGGGGACAATGATTAAATGACACCTTTTCCCACATTTTGGGGTGAGAATGTGGGATTTTGGGACTGGGGCTGGCACTGACCTCGTACACGAAGAACACCTTGGCCCCGGTGTAGATGCCCACGCGCACCACAGCGCGCACGGCCGCGTTCATCCCTGCGGAACACCACAGTCACTCTGCCACCCCCCCGGACACCCCCAAAGCTGTCACCGACCCCCCCAGCTGCCACTCCCTTGGGGACACCCCAAATCCGTCCCCCCCGCCCCCCCCGCGGTTCCCCCCCTCGCAGCTGCCATCCCCCCCTGGGTTATTTTTGCCCCGGTGACCTTTGGTGGCAGCGCCTGACGCGGCTGACAAACACGGGGGGGGAGGGGACACTCCGGGGGGGCCCCCCTGGCCTGGCACCCCCCCGTGTCCGTCCCCCCCCCCCACCCATGGGACCCCCGGAAAAACCCCAAATTTTGGGATGAATCCTTGGAATTTTGGGCAATCCCGATTTTTTTGCCTCTGTGCCAAAGCGCCACCGGTGTCCCCTTGCAGTCCCCTCCCCGAATTTTGTCACCGTCGTTCCCCCCCATCCGGCACCCTAAAACTCCCCCCGAGCTCCGTCTGACCCCAAAATCCCCCCCAAGGTCATTCCCAAAACCCCAATCCAGGGAAAACCTCGATGGTTGTGGGATCAGAATCCCGATTTTTACCCCAAGAGGAGTCTCCCCCCTCTCACCCGCCCCCAAATTTTGTGGTCCGCGGGGTTTTGGTATGGCAGGGGATTTGGGATCCTGGGGGGTTTGGGGAGTTTTGAGGGGATTTGAAGGGGGATTTTTAGGGATTTGGGGTGGCGGGGGTTTTGGGATCCCGGGGGATTTGGGGAGTTTGGGGGGGGAATTTGCAGGGGACTTAGGGGGATTTTTAGGAATTTGGGGGAATTTGGGGCGTGGCTTTGGATTCCGGAGGTCTTGGGGTCATGGGCTTTGGGATCCCGGGGTTTGGGGTTTTGGGGTCCCTTACCCTGCGCGTCCCCCCCAGAGGTGAGGACGGCGATGGCTTTGCCGAACCCCAGGGTCTCGGGGTGCCGGGGTCCCGCGGGGCTCTGGGGCATTTTCCTGCCTGGAAAAAATCGGGAAAAACGGGAAATTCGGGCAGATCCCAAGGCGGGAAGGGCGGAAGGACGGCTCTGTCCCCCCGGGTGGTGCTGCCAGCGCAGAGTGGCACCGCTGGGGGAGGGACAGGGACACCGGGCCAGCCCCGCTGCCACCGCCGGGACACTCCCGCCCGGGGGGGCACTGGGGGGCTCCTTACTGGGACCCGTCTGTTTCCTTTACTGGTGCCGGTCTCTATTCCCTGCTGGTGCCGTCTGTCCTTACAGGTTCCAGTCTGTCCCTACCGGTCCCAGTTTGTTCTCCCTGTGGGAGCTGCTCTGCTCTCCTTACTGGTGCCAGTCTTGTGTCCTTACTGGTCTGTAAGGCCAGTCTGTCCTCACTGGTCCCAGTCCCTGTTCCCAGTGGGAGCTGCTCTGTCCTCCTTACTGGTTCCAGTCCATCCTTACTGGTCCCAGTCTGCATTCCCTGTGGTTACTGGTCTGCGTGCCTTACTGGTGCCAGTTTATCCTCCTTACTGGTCCCAGTCCGTCCTTACCAGTCCCAGTCGCTGTTCCCTGTGGGATCTGCTCTGCACTCCTCACTGGTTCCAGTCTCCTTTCCTTACTGGTCCCCGTCCCCATTCCCTGCCGGCCCCGGTACGGGGGCATTACTGGTCCCAGTCTGCTTTCCTTATTAGTCCCAGTCCCCATTCCCTGTGGGACTTGCTCTGCCCTCCTTACTGGTCCCAGTCTCTGTTCCCTGCTGATTCCAGTACCTCTCCCTGACCGGTTCCAGTACATCGCCGGTCCCGGTGCGGGGCCGTTACTGGTCCGGGTCGCTGTTCCCGGAGGGATCTGCTCAGCTTTCCTTACTGGTCCCAGTTCCCGTTCCCTGCCGGTGCCGCTCCCCGCTCCAGCTGAGCGCCGGCCCCGCTGCGGGGCCGTTACTGGTGCCAGTCCCCGGCCGTTACTGGTGCCAGTGCGGGGCCGTTACTGGTGCCAGTCCCCGGCCATTACTGGTGCCAGTGCGGGGCCGTTACTGGTGCCAGTCCCCGGCCGTTACTGGTGCCAGTGCGGGGCCGTTACTGGTGCCAGTGCCCGGCCATTACTGGTGCCAGTCCCCGGCCGTTACTGGTGCCAGTCCGGGGCCGTTACTGGTGCCAGTCCCCGGCCGTTACTGGTGCCAGTCCCCGGCCATTACTGGTGCCAGTGCGGGGCCGTTACTGGTGCCAGTCCCCGGCCGTTACTGGTGCCAGTGCGGGGCCGTTACTGGTGCCAGTCCCCGGCCATTACTGGTGCCAGTGCGGGGCCGTTACTGGTGCCAGTCCCCGGCCGTTACTGGTGCCAGTGCGGGGCCGTTACTGGTGCCAGTGCCCGGCCATTACTGGTGCCAGTCCCCGGCCGTTACTGGTGCCAGTCCGGGGCCGTTACTGGTGCCAGTCCGGGGCCGTTACTGGTGCCAGTCCCCGGCCGTTACTGGTGCCAGTCCCCGGCCATTACTGGTGCCAGTGCGGGGCCGTTACTGGTGCCAGTCCCCGGCCGTTACTGGTGCCAGTGCGGGGCCGTTACTGGTGCCAGTCCGGGGCCGTTACTGGTGCCAGTCCCCGGCCGTTACTGGTGCCAGTGCGGGGCCGTTACTGGTGCCAGTCCCCGGCCGTTACTGGTGCCAGTGCGGGGCCATTACTGGTGCCAGTGCCCGGCCATTACTGGTGCCAGTCCCCGGCCGTTACTGGTGCCAGTCCCCGGCCATTACTGGTGCCAGTGCCCAGCCATTACTGGTGCCAGTCCCCGGCCGTTACTGGTGCCAGTGCGGGGCCGTTACTGGTGCCAGTGCCTGGCCGTTACTGGTGCCAGTGCGGGGCCGTTACTGGTGCCAGTGCCCGGCCATTACTGGTGCCAGTGCCCGGCCGTTACTGGTGCCAGTGCGGGGCCGTTACTGGTGCCAGTGCCCGGCCGTTACTGGTGCCAGTCCCCGGCCGTTACTGGTGCCAGTGCGGGGCCGTTACTGGTGCCAGTCCCCGGCCGTTACTGGTGCCAGTCCCCGGCCATTACTGGTGCCAGTCCCCGGCCGTTACTGGTGCCAGTGCGGGGCCGTTACTGGTGCCAGTGCGGGGCCGTTACTGGTCCCAGTCCCCGGCCATTACTGGTGCCAGTCCGGGGCCGTTACTGGTGCCAGTCCCCGGCCGTTACTGGTGCCAGTCCCCGGCCGTTACTGGTGCCAGTGCGGGGCCGTTACTGGTGCCAGTCCCCGGCCGTTACTGGTGCCAGTCCGCGGCCGTTACTGGTGCCACTGCGGGGCCGTTACTGGTGCCAGTCCCCAGCCGTTACTGGTGCCAGTGAGGGGCCGTTACTGGTGCCAGTGCGGGGCCGTTACTGGTGCCAGTCCCCGGCCGTTACTGGTGCCAGTCCGGGGCCGTTACTGGTGCCAGTGCGGGGCCGTTACTGGTGCCAGTCCCTGGCCGTTACTGGTGCCAGTCCCCGGCCGTTACTGGTGCCAGTGCGGGGCCGTTACTGGTGCCAGTCCGGGGCCGTTACTGGTCCCAGTCCCCGGCCGTTACTGGTGCCAGTGCGGGGCCGTTACTGGTCCCAGTCCCCGGCCGTTACTGGTGCCAGTCCCCGGCCGTTACTGGTGCCAGTGCGGGGCCGTTACTGGTCCCAGTCCCCGGCCGTTACTGGTGCCAGTCCCCAGCCGTTACTGGTGCCAGTGCGGGGCCGTTACTGGTGCCAGTCCCCGGCCGTTACTGGTGCCAGTCCGGGGCCATTACTGGTGCCAGTCCGGGGCCGTTACTGGTGCCAGTGCGGGGCCGTTACTGGTGCCAGTCCCCGGCCGTTACTGGTGCCAGTGCGGGGCCATTACTGGTGCCAGTCCCCGGCCGTTACTGGTGCCAGTCCCCGGCCGTTACTGGTGCCAGTGCAGGGCCGTTACTGGTGCCAGTCCCCGGCCATTACTGGTGCCAGTCCCCGGCCGTTACTGGTGCCAGTCCCCAGCCGTTACTGGTGCCAGTCCCCGGCCGTTACTGGTGCCAGTCCGGGGCCATTACTGGTGCCAGTCCGGGGCCGTTACTGGTGCCACTCCCCGGCCGTTACTGGTGCCAATCCCCACTGCCCGCTGGGAACACTGACCTGCGGCGCGCCCCCGGCTCGGAGCGGGGGGGAGGAAGGACAAGAGGAGGAGGAGGAGCGCGGCTAAGGAGAGCGCGGCCGAGGCCAGGAACCGGGACAGTCCCGGCACCGGCACCGCTGCCATGGCCCGGGGACAGCGCGGGGGCAGCGCCGGGACCGCTCCGGGACCGCCACCATCGCCCGGGCACACGGGCTGGGAGCCGGGATTGGCCGCGGGGAGCGGTGTAATGGGATCGGGGTAATGGGATCGGCTGCAGGGACCGGCTATTATGGGATCAGCTATTACGGGATCGGCTCTGATGGAATTGACTGTAATGGGGTCGGGGTAATAGGATCGGCTGTAGGGTCCAGCTATTATGGGATCGACTGTAACGGGATCGGCTCTAATACGATCAGGTATTATGGGATCGGCTGTAATGGGATTGGATGTAGGGATCAGCTATAACAGGACTGACTATAAGGAGAAACTGGAATGGGATCGACCATGATGGGATAAACTGTAATGGGATCGGCAGTATGGGATCAGCTGTAATGGGATACACACACACAGAGTGACCCCCTGTAGGATGACATCCTCACAGGGTGATGCCCTATGGGGTGGCACCCTCCCAAAGGGCACAGGACCCCCTGTAGGGTCACACCCCCCGTCCGCGGTGACCCCTCCTCTATGCGCTGCCACCCTGGACCTCCTCCCCGCTAGGGGGCACTCTCTTCTCCCCGAAACGCTCATCTTCCTCCCCTGGTCTCTGCTTCACTTCCGGCGGCGCCTCACCTCCGGCGCCCATTTCCGCTTCCGTCGTCTGTTCGTCGCTGCTGCCGCCGAGGCCGGGAAAACCGCGCGCGCTCGGGACGCTTCCGGTCCCACTTCCGCTTCCGGTCGGGCAGCCGGGGCCGGCTCAGGGGAGCGGAGCGGCGGCGGCGGGTCCGGGACCTGGACCGACCCCGGGGCCGGCTGAGGGCAGCGGCGGCGGCTCCGGGGCCTGAACCGCTCCCGGACCCTGCTCTGCTCCCGGACCCTGCTCCTCTCTCAGTTCCCTGCGCTTCTCCGGACCCTGCTCCTCTCCCTCCCGTTGCCCTCCCGCCGGACCCCGCCGCCGCCGGGCCTTTCCCGGTGCCCGTTCCCCCCGGTTCCGCCGGTGCCCGGAGGCGAAGCCCCCGATGAGGATGGAGGCCCGGGAGGCGGCGCGGGCCCGGCCCGGCCCGGCCTTCAAGGGCTTCGCCCCCACGAGCAAGGTGCGGAGCGGCTGCGGGGCTGGGGGCTTGTGGGGCTGGGGGCTGCGGGGCTCGGGGGGCTGCGGGGCTCGGGGGGCTGGGGGCTCGGGGGGCTGTGGGACTCGGGGGGCTGTGGGGCTCGGGGGGCTGTGGGGCTCGGGGGCTTCCCTGCTCCCTTTTCCCTCGGGGCTGGAGCTGCCCTGGCTCCTTTCCTCACGGGATTGCAGAGGGATTTTTTGGGCGAGAATATTTTAGGGATGTCTGGGGCGATTGCCCGCCCCAGGGTGCTCCTTGGACACTTGGAGCTGCGGTTCTCTGGGAAAACTCAGCCTGAAGACCCCAAAAGTCAAACCCTAAATCCGTTTCTGAGTTTTCCCGGTTTCTGGCGTGGGAATTCCGCCTGGAATTTGCCAGGAATGGGGAGCCCAAGTGTGGGATCCAGCCCGGACCCGGAGCTGCCGGCAGAGCTGCAAAATTCAGGATTTGTCCAACAGTTTTTGGGTTCTTCCTGCTCCATTAATTCCTTCCGTAAAATTTGGGAGTTGTGAGTTCTGGGAGTTGTGAACTTCAGGAATTGCGGATTTGGGAGTTTCAGGAATTGTGACCTTTGGGAGCTGTAAACTTTGGAAATTGTGAATTTTAGAAATGATGAACTTTGGGAATTTTAGGGAGCTGGCAACTTGGGGAATTATTAATTTTAGGGATTGTGAATGTTGGGAAGTATGAACTTTAGGAATTGTGAATTCCTGCCACCATTCCCAACCCAACCCTGGGAGCACCCTCCCCTTTTCCCAATAATTTTCCTGGATTCCTCCGTGACATTTTTCCACTTCCAACCAAAAAATTAGGATTTTTCCCATATTTTTTTCCCCAGTTTTTCCCCCCCAAACTCAGCAGCTTCTCCTGCCCAGCTGGGAACTCCTCCTGCTCTCTCAGCTATGCCCCAGGTGAGTTTTCCATTTGGGATTTGGGGCTGTTTTCCCTAAAAACAACCCCTGGAGAGGGGAGATTCGGGTTTTTTTGGGAATTCCCGGTGGTTTTCCCCTCAGAAACTGCTGGTGAGAGATTCCCAGGAGCCAACGGGCAGTGGAGGAGCTCCAAGCCCCGGGGCAGCCGAGCCTCCTTCCTGGAAACCCGGAAAAATTCTGGGTGCGTGTGGCAGATGCCAAAATTTCCATGTTTTATTTTATATTTTGGGGGCTTTGGGGGGCTGGGGGGGGGGGGGTTATTTGGGATTTTGGGGTTTTATTTGGGATTTGGGGATTTTTTTGGGAGTTTTACTTTGGGATTTTTTTGAGAGCTTGGTGGGTTTTTTGGGTTTTATTTGGGATTTTGGTTTCTTTGGAGAGGATTTTTGATATTTTTGGGGGGGCTGGGATTCTTGGGGATTATTTTTCCTTTGTCTGGGATTTTGGGGATTTATTTGGGAGCTTTGGGGGTTTTATTTGGAATTTTGGGCATTTCAGCTCTCCTTTTGCACTTTTTTGTGGTTTCATTTGGGATTTTAAGCCAATTTTCAGGATTCACAACAAACCTGAGGTGTTTTTCCCTCCTTTCAGCGGGAATTCCAGTACTTTTGTGGGAAAATCCACCCTCCATGGAGCCTCTTTTCCCCTCAAACCGGCCCCAAGCCCCTCCTGGAGCCGCCGCAGCCCCAAGAAGGCCCCGCGGCGCTTCCTGAGCGCAGCCGAGGAGGTGACGGGGCTGGGAATGGGGAAAATCTGGGAAAATCCCAGGGGCTTTGTGGGGTCGGGGTGGGGGGAGGCGGAGCTGGGGGCGCTGCTGGGGTTAAACGTGAAATTCCTGGGGTTTCCCAGCCCTAAACCTCGATTCTCACCCTTAGATCCAAAATATTTGGGATCTTGGTGGGGTTAAACTGAAAATTCCTGGGTTTTTACAGGCCTAAATCCCAATTATTTGGGAACAGGAGAGATTGAGGCAGCTCTGGGTGGAGTTAAACTCAAAATTCCGGGGGTTTCCCACCCCTAAGTCCCAGGTTTTTGCGGTTTTTCTCAGCATTGCCTTCGTGGGATCCCACCAGATCCCTGAATTTGGGGGAAATCCCTCGGGATCAGCAAATTCCAGGGTTTTGAGTGGAATTTTTCCCGTGATTTTTCCCCGCAGACGGTGCGGGAAGAGGAGCGGGAGATTTACCGGCAGCTGCTGCAGATGGTGACCGGGAAGAGATTCTCCAGCTCCAAACCCTCCCCACTGCTGCCCTTCCACCTGTGAGTCAGGAACGGCCCAAAAAAATCCCCAAAGAGTCCCAAAATCCCCATACAAATCCCAAAAACCCTGCCCAAACCCCCAAAAACTCTCCAGAAGCTCTTCCCAAATCCCTGAAAACATCTCCCCAAACCCCAAAATCCCTGCCCAAACCCCAGAAAATCCCCAAAGACCTGCTCAAGTCTCAAAAACTGCCAGAATCCCAAAAACCCTTCCCAAATCCTAAAAACTCTTCCCTAATCCCAAAAACCCTTCCCAGTCCCCCAAAACCTCTCCCCAAATCCCAAATCTCCATTTTTTCCTCAGGAATTTCCCTGACTGGGTTTTTTTCTTTGCAGCTCCCGCTGTCCCCGTTCCGGCCCCTCCTTGCCCCAGGAGGCTCCCAGGGATGATCCCGAGGCACTGGAAATTCCCAAAATTTCAGGTCCACTCCCACGTCTCCCAGAGCCACCCCGGAATTCCCAAAATCCCCCCCTGGGCCCCTCTCCGGGGTATCCCGGGGGGTTCCAGTCCCAAAATTCCACAGTCCAAGAGCAGCAGGAGGAGCAGGCGGCATCCAGTGCACACACTGAAGGTAAAAATTCCCACAGTCCCAGAAAAATCCCAAAAAGTCCCCAAAATTCCCAAAATCCCAAATAAAACCCCCCAAAGATCCCCCAAATCCCAGACAGAAAAAAAAACAAATCCCAAAATAACCCAAAACTTTGGGAAAGGGATTTAAATTTCACGGCCAATCCGAGGTTTTTATTCGGGATCGGGCAGGATTTGGGGTGGGAATCGAGGGGGACAAAATTCCAGGAATTTTTCCCACTTTTAGGGTCGGATTCTGTCATTTTGCTCAAGGTCAAGGATTCCAGGACTCCAGCCCCGAGGTGAGGGGCAGGAAATGGGGGAATTTTGGGGGGAATTTGGGGATTTTGCAGATTTTTAGGGAGGTGACAATGGAGAGGGATGGGGTGAGAATTTGAGACATGAGGGAATTCTGGGGAAATTCCGGGATTTTTGGGTGCTTCCAACCCTCCTTTCTCCCCCTTTTCCAGCCTCCCCTTTTTCCAGGCTGAGCTATGGATCAAAGAGCTGTGAGTAAATATTCCCTGCTGCCTTTTCCTGGGAATTTTGGGGGTGGAAAAATGAAAATCTTTATTTTTTTTAATCGATTTTTTTCCCATAAAAATTCTGGCTTTTTCCAGGACCAGCGTCTACGATTCCCGAGCCAGGGAGAGGTGGAGGCAAATCGAGGAGCAGAAAGCTCTGGCCCTGCAGCTCCAGAGCCAGGTGAGAATTCCATGGAAATTTCTGGGGATAAGCAACCAGGAAAAGAGGAAATGTTCCAGATTGGAAGTTATGGGAAATTTTGGCACCGGGAGGGTGGTCAGGGCTTGGACAAGGGGTCAGAATCCATGGAAACGGGGAAAAAAGGGGGACGTGGCCCTTGGGGACAGGGTCACGTGGCTCTGGAAGGGTTAATTACAGGATCCTGGAGCTTTTCCCCAGTTTTGTTGCTCCTAAGTCCTTCTTTTCCCGGATCCAAAAGGACTGTGAGGAGAATCCCCGGTCTCTGACCCCAAATCTCTGCTCCCGCAGCGCCTCCAGGAGCGGCAGCGCTCGGTGCAGGACCTGGTGGATCTGCACCTGCGGGTGCCCCTGGAGAAGGAGATCCCGGTCACCGTGGGGCCCGAGGTGCCGGAGCGGGGCCGGGGGCCCGAGGGCGACGAGGAATTCCCGGAGATCACCGAGGTGGGGCTGGGAGCTGGGAAAATGGAACCTGAACGGGATCCCTGGGATTTGTGCACGGGAGCAGAGCTGGGCTCCCTCCTCCCGTTGAATTTTTGTAGGGAATTTATGACTCAAGGGGCAAAAAGGGAATTTTGGGGTTGCATCCTTAGGGATTTGGGGATGAGGAAGAGCAGGAATTTTCTTTGCCCTTCCTGCAGGAAATGGAGAAGGAAATCGAGCCCTGCTCCCTCTTCCCGTTTAATTTTTGTCGGGAATTTGTCCTTCGAGGGGCAAAGGATAAACCTGGCTTACCCTTTCTTAGGGAGTTTATTTTTAAGGAGGAAAGGATGAATTTGGGGTTAAACCCCTGGGGATTTGGGGTCAGGAAAAGCAGGAATTTTCCTTCCCCTTCCGGCAGGAAATGGAGAAGGAAATCAAGAGCCTCTTCCGAGGAGGGAACCAGGACGAGGTGCTGAGTGAGGCTTTCCGGCTCACCATCACCAGGAAGGACATCCAGACCCTCAACAACCTCAACTGGCTCAACGATGAGGTCAAAACCCCCCAAATTCCCATTTTCCACCCATTTCCAGCAGCTTGGAGCGGGAGAATGGATGGGTTTGGTGCTGGCAGTGGATTTGTGGGTTGGGATTCCCAGCCCGGAGCAAAAAATGCATTTCAGAGGGGAAAGCTCTGAAAAATAAAAATAATTTATATTTATGTGGGGAATTAATGATGGTGGGAGGATGGGATTGACATGAACAGGGAAAACAACAAGTGAATCTTAAACAAAGGCAGATTCCTAAAAATCCTTGGATTTTTGGAAAGTTTTAATGCCTCAGAGCTGGAATTTTTGAAGCTTTTACTGCAAATCCCCCTTTTTTGGGGGGTTTATTCCCTAATTTTACACGGGGCCACAAATCCCAACTTCCCGTGGAAAAAAATTTAAAAATATCTAGAAAAAAATTTAAAATCCTGGTTGTTTTTCCCCTTTTTTTGCCCCAGATCATCAATTTCTACATGAATTTGCTAATGGAGAGGAGCAAGGAGAAGGATCTGCCCGCAGTCCATGCCTTCAACACCTTTTTCTTCACCAAACTAAAGACTGCAGGGTACCAGGCTGTGAAAAGATGGACAAAAAAAGTGGATATTTTCTCCGTGGATCTTCTGTTGGTGCCCATCCACCTGGGAGTGCACTGGTGCCTGGCTGTGAGTGCCTGGACTATCCCTGAAAATCCTCGGCTCGGGATTTAAGGCCCAAAATTTGTTGGTTTTGAGGGATGCTGAGGGGAAAAATTTGAATTTGTGGCTCAAATCAAAGCCTAAAATGCAATACAAAGGTGGGAGCAGTTTAGTGTGGGGCTTTTAGGCCTTAAATTCAGCTTGAAGGTCATTTTAGGGAATTTATTCCCTTGGGAAGATCTGATTTCCCCGTTCCCACCAACTCCTGCTGCCACAGGATCTTTTTAAAAAGAGATTTAGGCCACAGATATTTCACTTTTCCCCCCTCCTTTGTCCCGTCCCCTCCCCCTGGCTCCTGGGATCCTGCAGGGATTTTCAGCTCCCTTAGCAAAAACCTCCTGGCTTTATTAATTCCTGCTTAAATTATTAGTTAGTTCCACGGAAAAGAGTTAATTCCCACCAGAAATGGTGTGGGAATGGGGAAGGAAAGCGCCAAAAACCACCCGGATTTGGGGCCTTCAGAGGTGGGCAAACCTTGGTAGAAAAAATAGTACTTAATGAGTAATCATAACAAGCTGTAAATAATATAAAAATAATATTAGAGGCTGATTTGGACATTCAGGGGGTAAAAAACACAGCAGGAAACGGGGATTTTTGGGGGGAAATCCTCTGGTGTGAAATAATCGGAATTTTTTTTTTGCTGGCAGGGAGAATTCTGGAAATTTTTTTTTCCTTTTTTAAGGAGTTTTTCTCTGTGCAGGTGGTGGACTTCAGGAAAAAAACCATCACCTACTACGATTCCATGGGGGGGATCAACAGTGAGGCCTGCAGGATCCTGCTGTGAGTGAGATCCTTCCCTCGGAGCTGTTCCTGGAGAAAATCCCATTCCTGCTTCCCTGGCCTTGGAAGGAACAACTTGGCCCATCTTTGGGTCCCTTTGGGGTCATTTTTGGGCTCTTTTAGGGTCATTTTTGGCCCCTTTTAGGGCCATTTTTGCTCCCTTTTTCAGGCTCATTCTCCCCTTCCAGGACCTGGAAAATTCCTGCTCTTCCCTGGAATTCTGTCCCACAAATCCCAGGAATTCTCTCCCTTTTTTTTTTTTTTTTTCCATGAGATTTGGCCTCTCCTGATACAATTTTAGATTTTTTGGGGGGATTAATCTGTAAATCCCAACCTGGAATCTTTGGGAATAGCCAGACAGAGAAAAAACCTCAGAATTCCTGGTTTTCCATGAATTCCAGCTTTTCCTGCTTCCTTTCCCGCAGGCAGTACCTGAAACAGGAAAGTTTGGATAAGAAAAGGAAGGAATTCGACACCAATGGATGGGCCCTGCTAAGCAAGAAGAGCCAGGTTTGGACACCCCAAAATTCCCAAAAAATTTGGGATTTCCTTGGATTCCCCCCCCCCCTTTCCAGGCCCTTTTTTCTTCAGGGATTCCTGGGGAGAAAAGGAGGCAACAAATCCCAAATCTTGGGAGAGGGTGTTTTCCCCAGGGATGGGATCAAGGGGAAGGAAGGGTTTAGGTGGGATTTGGGGAAGGTGGGAACACAAAAAATCCTGGAATTCTGGGACCTTTCCAGTTTTTCCAGCAGGAGATTCCACCGGAATTTCCCTCAGATTTCACTGGAATTTCAGGGATTTTTGGGATTGCCCTGGCCCTGGGGGTTTGGGATTTGAGAGAACTTCGGAATGTTGGGTATTTGGGAATGCTGTCCCATAATCCAGGTTATTCCTGGAGGGTGGGAATCAGAAAAAAAGCGGTAATTCCGTGGGGGGAGAAATGGGGTAAATTTGGCCGAATTTTCCCCAGATTCTGCTGGAATTTTGGGGATTATGGGGATTTTCCCAGCCCTGGGGGCCTGGGAGTGGAGGAAATGTGGGAATTTGGGAATCCTGAGTCCCGTTTTTCCGCAGGAGATCCCGCAGCAGATGAACGGCAGCGACTGCGGGATGTTCGCCTGCAAATACGCCGAGTGCATCTCCAAGGACAAACCCATCAACTTCACCCAGGTACCCACATTCCAGGGGCTGGGAATTCCCACATTCCCGAATTCCTGCTGCTCCCAGGCCCCCAGCGCCAGGAAAATCCCAAAAATCCCTGAAATCCCAGCAAGATTTTGGGGAAATCAGGAATTTCTCACCCCGTTCCTGTGTTATTTCCCCCAGGAAGATCCCAAATGGCTCCTGATTGTGGGACAGCATTCCCAGATCCCAACATTCCCAAATTCCCTCCACTCCCACCCCCCAGGGCCAGGAAAACCCCAAAATCCCAGCAAAATCTGGGATACATTCCACCATTTTTTGCCTGAATCCCAAGAAATTCCCACTTCTTCCCCCATTCTCACAACCCCAAAGCCCCAAATTTCCCCCATTTTCCCCAGTTTTCCATGGAAAACGAGCAGGAATCTGTCCCTAGCTGAGCAAACCCTGACTGAAATTCCCATTTTTCCTCCCAAAATTCCCGAAGCAACACATGCCCTACTTCCGGAAGAGGATGGCCTGGGAAATCCTGCATAGGAAGCTCCTCTGATGCTGGAAAAACCCTGAAATTCCACGGATTTGGATCAGAAAAATCCCGGGATTCTCCTCGGGACGCAGCCAAGGAACTCCGGGTCCTGCTCTTCCCAAAAACACCCCCTGCATTTGGGAGGAATAGAAAAGTTTGGAAGCACAGTTGGGATTTTTTGGAGGTTTTTTTCCCTCTTTTTTGCGATTCCAGGATGGATTTTCCTGCTTTTCTGGCTGCTGGGATGGGGAGATTTGGGAATTTTGGGCTTTTTGGAGCTGGATTTTTGGGAAAAGGGAGGCGCTTCCATGGATTTGGGTTGGGAAAATCTGGATTTGGGAAAAGCAAGGGAAGGGTTTGGTTCTGAAGGGAACTTCTGGAAATCATTCCCATTTTTTTCCACCTCATTCCCAAAGTTTGGGGATTTTATCCATGGGAAAACCTGGATTGGGAACCCTGGGAGTAAATCTTGCTTAAATCCCGTTTTTTCCCAATTTTTCTTCCCAAATTCCCTCTTTTCAGCACAGCTTTTTCTGGATTAAGCTCCGGAATGCCGGAATTCCTCCGGATTTATTCCCAAACTTTGCATTTCCGAGGGATAAACCCCAAAACCTGAGCAAAATCCTGGATTTTTGGGGAATTTTTGAGAATTTTCGCCTCCCTTTGGAGCTGCTTCATCCCCGCAGCTCCCGTTGCTTTTTCCAGCTGCTTTTCCCACTTTTTCCTGGAAAAGAACCCTCCCAGATCCCAGGAACTGCAGCAACAATGGGAAAAGCTCCAAAATCCTGGGAATTCCTTCAACTTTTCCCCCAAAAAACCAGGATTTATCTGGGGAGCTTTTCCAAAAAAAAAAAAAGGGATTTTGAGGCCTTTCCCTGGATTAATTTATTCCTGATTTTTTTTTGGAGCTTCCCAAGCCTCTGGATCTGCTGTTCCTGGTGGAAAAGAAGATTTTTAAGGAGAATAAAAGTGGGAAAAAATCCCAAATTTTTGTATTTTCCCTCTCCCATGGGAGCAGGGAATTTTTTCTATTTTTCCCAAGCTGGGAGCTGAAGTTTTATACTGAATTCCCAAATTTTTGGAGCCCTTTTTCCTGGTTTTTCCCGGCCCTTTGTGTCCCTTTGTCTCAAACCAGGACAGATCCTAAATTCCCTCCCGTTTTATACCGGATTCGTTTCCTACTTTTTTTATCTTTTATTGGAATTAAAGCTCTGGGAAAAAAACTCGAATTGTGGAATTTCCTGCCTTTTTTGTTCTCCTTGGGTGGGAATCCCGGGAAAAGGGTTTGGGGTCATTCATCCTCAGCCGAAGAAATCAGGGAAGTGCCCCAACATTTCGGAAGAATGCTCCAAAATCCAGAAAAAATGACTCAAAATTCAGGAAAAATGCCCCCAAATCCTGGAAAGTGGTTCCGTGGCCACCAGAAAATTCCATGGATCATTTATTCCCACCCAATTTTTGGGATAAATCGCCCTATTCCAGGGATTTTCAGGTCACCTTGGCTTTTTTCCCCTCTTTTCCGGATCCTCATTCCTGGGTTTTGGCCCGGTTTGTCCCAAAAAAGTCTCTGGAACTCCTTAAAAACCTCCTGGCTCTCGGTGCCCCCTTCAGCCGCTCCTGGGCATTTTTGGGAAGGCAGGAATCACCTGGGATGGGGGGAACTTGGGAAAAATGCCCCAAAACCTGGGAATGATGCCCAAAATCCATAAAAAATGCCCCAAAATCCAGGCAAGATGTCCCAAAACCCGGGAAAAATGCCCCAAAACCCAAGAAGATGCCCCAAATTCCATCAGGAAATGACCCCAAATTCCACAGGAATCCCCAAAATCCTGGCAGGAATTCCTTCCCCCCCCCCACCAGGTGACAAAAGTCCCTTCATGTCCTCTCCCCCCTCCACATCCGTTGCTATTTTTACAAAAATTCCCAGAAAAAGCCGGGATTTGGGATAAAGGCGCCCTTTGTGGGGCTGCAGTTGGGGCTGGCAGCGGCCGCGTCAGGTAAACTTCAGCTCTCCTGGGAATCCCCAAAATCCCAAAAATCCGGGCCACAGAGCCCCTTGTGCTGCCGGGGGCGGCGGCTGCAGCCTGGAAATGCCCCAGAAGACAAAAAGATGCCCCAAAACCAGGGATACCTTCCCCAAAACCAGACAAAAATGCCCCAAATCCAGGGAAGATGCCCCAAAATCTGGGATAGATGCCTCAAAACCTGTAAAGATGCCCCAAAACATCAGATTCCCCGAAATTCAGGGTTGGGACCCCAAATTCTGAGCTGGGAGACCCCAGAATTCAGAGCTGCCCTTTCAAACCCCCAATTTAGGGTAATTTTTGGGATAGTTTTGGGTAATTCTAGGTCAATTTTAACCCCAAACCAGGCTTGGGGCAGAGCTGCCCCTCCAATTTGGGTCATTTTGGGGTCATTTTTAACCATCCAAACCCCAATTTTGGGGTAATTTTGGGTCATTTTTAATTCATTGGAGTAACTTTGGGGTCATTTTGGGGTAACTTTCGGGTAATTTTGGGTCATTTTTAACCCCAAACCCTCCAGGTCGGGGCTGCTCCTCAAAACTCCTATTTTGGGGTCATTTGGGGTCATTTTTAACCCCAAGCAGGGGCAGGGTCCTCACACTCCAGGAGCCTCCTGATCCTAATTGCTCCTAATGACTCCCCCTGACCCCATTAATCCCCTACAGGCCTGAGCCTTCATTAATTAATTAATTAACCTGCAGCCCCGCTGGGCTTCTTTCTGCTTTTTCCCAAAAAAAAATCCCAAAAAACCCCAAAAATAATAAAAAAAAAAAATCCCTAAACCCAATCTCCCTTCAAACCTTGGGACCCTCAGCCCAGCCCCCATCAAAAAATCCCTTCTAGGGTCAAGGGTTTTTTGGGATTTTTGGTGGTTTTGATGTTTTTTTTATTTTTTTTTTTCCTGGATTTATTTATTTTTGGGGATTTTTCCGGTTCTGGGACACAGGGGTGGCTTTGTCCCTGTGCCTTTTGGGGCTCTGGCTCAGTGCCACCCCAAATAGGGTTTTTTTTGCGATGGGGGGATGGGAGAATTCGCCATCAAAGGATCCTAAATCCCTTTTTTTTTCACCTCTTCCTCACTCCAGCCGGGAAAAAAAAGAAAGGAACTTTCAGGGTTTAGAGCCGGATGAAAATCCTGAATTTCAGGGATTTAGGGGGCAAAAAATCCCAAGTTTTTGGGAAGGATCCTAAAAAATTAAAGGGTGAAGCAACTCCGCCCTGCTCAGAGCGACCCCGAGGGAAAAAATTCGGGAATTCCAGGGGAAAAATCCCTAAAAGACCCAAAAAATCCCAAAGAATCCCCCAAACCCATTCACTGGATTCCCAACATTTCACGCCAAAATCCCAGAATTTCTCCCCAAATTCCTGGGGTTTCACCTCAAATTCCCATGGTCTTGCCCCAAAAAAAAATTAAATTTTTTTTTAAATTAAAAGATACACAAAAATATAAAAGAATACACGAAAAATATATTAAAAATACCCCAAAAATATCTTAAAAATACAAAAAAGTTACCCCAAAACATTCAAAAAATACAACCCCCCCCCAAAAAAATAAAATAATGCACAAAAATACCCAAAAATAGAGAGAAAACAACAAAAAAAATCTAAAAAATACCCAAAAAAGTAAAAATAAACCATAAACAATTTCAAAATAAATCAAAATAAAAGCCCCAAAAAATCGCCGGCAGGGCCCTGAGCTCCCCCCCTGCTGCCTGAAAGGATCCCTTTGTACCTTTCCCTAAAAATCGCCTTTTCATCCCAAAAAAGGGGGAGGAGGGTAGGGAGGAGGAGGAGGAAGAGGCCGCGCTCGGGGAGGGGAAGGGTTTGACCTCATCCCACAAAAATTCCCGGTTTTTTCCCCATTTCGGGCCCCTTCCCACCTTTCCAGGGGGGAGAAAGGGACAAAGGGGCTCTGTGCCACCAAACCCCCCAAAAATGGGGGAAAAAGGGGAATTTGGGAGATTTTCCCCACCAGGAAAAGGAGGAGAACGAAAAGTCCTAAATGGAAAAATGGGATTTAGGTCCAGGATTTAGGAGTTTGGGATTTTTATAGGGATTAGAAGCAGATTTTACATCCCTAAAATTTTTAGGGGGTAAATTTGCCTCAAAATTGGGATTGCTGTGGGGTTTGGGGCCTTCAAATTCGCTTTTTTCACATGAATTCACCCCAAAATTGGGGATTATTGGAGTTTTTCATCCCCTAAAATAATCAGTTTGGGGCTCAAAAAATAATTTCATTTTTCTATTATTAAATATCAATTTTTAATAGGAAATTTTATGGGACAATTAAAAATATGGAGGCTGCAAAATGAGGAGGAAAAAGTAAAAACTGGGGGGGGGGGGGGGGGGGAGGGAGCAAAGATCCTTTTTCTGCTCCACAATCCCAAAAGGATCCCGGGAAATATTTGGGGCCAGATCTGAGGTTATTGAGAGGTGCCAGAGGGAAAAAATGGAATTTGGGGAGTGTTTGGGTTGAAAAACCTTTTTGAAGGGAAAAACAAATTCCTGGCTCCCCCCCAGTGAGGAATTCCCTCTCTGGGTTTGGGAGTTTTATGGGATTTGGGGATTTTTATGGGACTGGGGGGGTTGGGAGAGTGGGAAAAATTGGGAGGGAAGGGGGAAAATGGGAAAAAAATGGGGAAAATGTGGGGAAATGGGAAAAAATGGGGAGGAATCGAGGGAAATTGGGGGAAAATGAGGAAAAATTTGGGTAAAAATGGGGCAGAAGTGGAGGAATAATGGGGCTGAAATGGGGGAAGAATTGGGGTAAAAGTGGAGAGGGAAGGGGGTTAAAATTGGGCAGATTTGGGTAAAAATGGGGGGAATGGGGCAGAGATGGAGCAGAAATGGGGAAAAATGGGATTAAAATGGGGCAAATTGGGTTAAAAATGGGGCACAAATGAGGCTTAAATTGGGTGAAAACAGGGGCAAAATTTGAGCAGAAATGGAGGAAAAACGGAGCAAAAATGGGACAAAAATCGGGCGAAATTGGAGTAAAAATGGGAAATTGGGGTAAAAATGGGGCAAAAATGGGATAAAAATGAGGAAAAATTGGGGACAATGGGATAAAAATAGGACAAAAATGGGGGAGAGAAGGGGGAAAAAATGGGGGGAAATGGGAAAAACGGAATTCCCTCTCTGCTTCCAGAGCAGTTTTGAGCCTCAGTTGGGAGATTTGGGGTGGGAAGATTTGGTCCCAAACCCATCGGGGCCGGGTGACGCTCGCGGGTGGCGGCACCGGGGAGGGGACAGTGGGGACAAAGGGTGGTCCCACCCCCTGGGACGGTCCGAGCCCAAAC
The DNA here is from genome assembly GCA_026167965.1 of Cyanocitta stelleri. NCBI lineage: Eukaryota > Metazoa > Chordata > Aves > Passeriformes > Corvidae > Cyanocitta > Cyanocitta stelleri. The sequence continues at coordinate 105,769 of JANXIP010000065.1, forward strand.
CACGCCCTCCTCCCCCCATCCCGGTGTCCCTTAGCCGTCCCCGTCCCGGTTCGGGATCGAACCGTCCCCTTTTGGGATGATTTGACCCCAAACTGGGTTTGTTCAATCCCAACCTCCCCGCTCTGTGCCGCCGGCCGTGCCACCCCAAGGGACAAAACCGGGGGGGCCCGGCCTAAACTCTGTCATCGCCACTGTCACCCGTGCCACCAGTGGCACCAGTATCTGTCATCACTGTCACCAGCGTCACCAGTGGCACCAGTGGCACCAGTATCTGTCACCAGTGGCACCAGTATCTGTCATCACTGCCACCAGTGGCACCAGTGGCACCAGTGGCACCAGTATCTGTCACCACTGTCACCAGTATCTGTCACCAGTGCCACCAGTGTCACCAGTATCTGGCACCACTGTCACCAGTGGCACCGGTGCCACCTGCGTGTCCGCGCTCCGCGGAGAACAGGAAGCGATGTCCCCACCCCATGGCCGGGCTGTCCCCACCCCAAGGCCGGGCTGTCCCCACCCGTTGTCCCCACCAGCTCTCGGTTGTCCCCACCTTGGCTTTGAGGGAGTTTTTGAGGGGCTTTGGTGGGGATTTGGGGTGAATTTGAGAGGAGTTTTTGGGGGCTTTGTGGAGGATTTGAGGGGGATTTGAGTAGTCCCCGTCCCGGCTCTGTCACCCCGGGGACAGCGGCGGAGCCCCCCAAAAACTGAGGAAGGGTCGGCAGCGCCTCCTTGGCCGTTTGATTTATTCCCAAATTTTCTGTTCCATCGGAAAGCGGCGGCCGGAGCCAAGGCCTGGCCCCGATCCCGGCTAGATCCGGCCACGCCGAGCGCTCTTCCACCTGCTGGGGGTGGGAATCCCGAAATCCCCCAAATCACGCTCAAATCACCCCCAAGACTCCCCGCAAACCCCTCAAAATCCCCCCAAAAAATCCCCCCAAATCGCCTCCAAAATGCCCCCAAAAGCTCCCTCAAATCATCCCTAAATCCCCCCAAATTCCCCTCAAAACCCCCTAAATCCCCCAAAAACTCACCCAAATCCCTCCCAAAAAAAGCCGTCAAATCCCCCCAACCCCCCCCCCCCCAAGCCCCCTTAAATCCCCCTTCAAATCCCCCGCAAAATTCCCTCAAATCCTCCCCAAAACCCTCCAAACTCCCACAAATTCGGGGCAGTTTTGAGGGGCATTTGGGGGAATTTGGGGGGGAGGAGGGTTGGGAGGGGGTGGTCCCGGGCCCCGATCCGGGCAGGACAATTTGGGGAGGGGACTGCGCTGGGTTTGGGGTCGGGGGGGATGCTCCCCGTGTCGCCCGCCCTGATCCCACAATTCCTGCCGGGAATTCCGCCGGGAATGGGGACAACGAAAGGGGGGAGGGGGTCGGGCTGGGCCCCAGGGGGCTCCAGAGGGGGGCGGGGATTTGGGGACAGCACGGGGGGGAGCGGGGGGGAGGACAGAGTGACCCCCGGGATGGAT